>ML843420.1:2353-13068 GCA_009831015.1 Picea engelmannii
CAAACAAAGACCAGGTTCAAATCAAAGGAATATTCAACAAAAAGACCACTGGAAATTGTGCATACTGATCTAGTTGGACCAACTACAACAAAGGTATTAAAAGGTGAGAGATACTTTATGTTATTAGTTGATGATTATACAAGAATGACTGCATTTTTCTTTCTCAAGAACAAGTCATAATCTTTTGAAAAATTCAAGATCTACAAGGAAATGGTTGAAAATGAGATGGATTCAAGAATCAAATGCTTGAGATCTGATAATGGAGGAGAGTTCACTTCAAAGGACTTTATGGACTATTGTAGTAGTCATGGAATAAAAAGTCTATGCTTCGTTGCTAGGACACCTCAATAGAATGGATTTGTTGAAAGAAAGGACATGACAGTACATGAAGTGGCTCGAACAATGCTAATGTATTCCAAATTGACAGATATATTTTGGACACAAGCAGTGAATAAAATAGTTCACATTTCAAAATAGAGTAATGATCAGAAACAACACTGATAAAACTCCCTACGAGCTATGGAAAGGAAGACCAACAAATGTGAAGCACTTCAGAGTTTTTGGAAGCAAATGCTGCATCAAAAGAGAATATGGAAGAATGGGAAAGTTTGACTCTTGTGTGGACAAAGGAGTACTTGCTGGTTACTCAAGTACAAGGAATGCATACAAGTGTTACAATCTAAGATTGAACAAAGTTGTGGAAAGCATCAACGTAACAATTGAGGAAACAGGCAGATCAAAATCAAAGGAAGAAGAAGAAGAGGAAGTAGAAGAGGAATATGAAGTGAATCTGACAAAAACAGAAGAGCAAGTTCAACAAGTATCTCCAAAGACACCTAGCAAACGAGTACAAAAGAATCATCATTCAGATCAGATTATTGGAAACAAAAATGCGAGACTTGAGACTATAAGAAAAATATGTTCACCAGAATAAACACACCTAACACTCTTATCTACAATTGAACCAAACTGTTTTGAATAAGCTAACAAGGATGAATTTTGGAATAAGGTCATGAATGAAGAATTGGATCAAATAGACAAAAATGACAATTGGGAACTGGTTCCAAGACCAAAGAATAAGAATGTGATCGACACAAAGTGGGTCTTCAGGAATAAATTGAATGAAGATGAACAGGTTACAAGGAACAAAGCTAAATTGGTATGTAAAGGATATGCACATATTAAAGGAATCGACTTTGAAGAGACATTTTCCCCATTTGCCAGAATGGAAGAAATCCGTTTTCTTTTAGCTTATGCATGCTCCAAAAATATTAAAGTGTATCAGAAGGACATAAAATCAACTTTTCTGAATGGGGAACTTGAAGAAGAAGTCTACATTGAACAACCATAAGGATTTCAACTGTCAGAGAACGCAGATTATGTGTGTAAATTAAAGAAGGCCTTGTATGGTCTAAAACTAGCTCCTAGAGCATGGTACTCTAGAATGAATAAGTATCTACAACAGGTAGGGTTCAGAAAAGGAAGTGCAGACAACAAACTCTACATCAAGTTAAGTCAAGGTAATGTTTTATTAGTTGAAGTTTATGTTGATGATATTATTTTTGGTAGTGTTGAAGATAGGTTAAGCCAGAAATTTGCAAAAGATATGCATAATGAATTTGAATTTTTGTTACTTGGAGAACTATCTTCTTTTTGGGACTTCAGATACGTCAAAGAAACCAAGGAATTTTTATTTCTAAAACCAAATATATCAGAGAAATGATAAAGAGGTTCGAAATGGAAGATTGCAAACCAGTTATCACTCCCATGCAAACTAGTTGCAAGTTGAGCAAAGATGATGATTTGAAGTCTACAGATCAGAGGAAATGCAAGTCAATGATTGGTAGCCTACTATATGTGACAACATCCAGACCAAATGTAATGCAGGCAGTTGGACAGGTGGGACGATTTCAAGTAGCACCAAAGGAATTACATGTATTAGCAGTAAATAGGATTTTCAGATATCTCAAAGGAACATAAGAGTTTGGATTATGGTATCCAAAAGGAAAAGATCTATCACTTATTGCCTACACAGATGCAGCTTGGGCAGGTTGTATTGATGACCGATGAAGCACCAGTGGAACAACGTTCTACTTAGGTGAGTGTTGGGTATCATGGATAAGCAAGAAACAATCATCAATATCTTTATCTACAGTCGAGGTAGAGTATATTGAAGCAACATCATGTTGTACACAGGTTCTTTGGATGAAACAAACTCTAACATATATACAGGTTGAGTATGATGATCCCATTCTAATATATTGTGATAATACAAGTGCCATCAGTATCTCAAAGAACCCCGTGATGCACTTCGAGACAAATCACATTCCAATTAAGTATCACTTTCTATGGGAGCAAGTTACAGAAAAGAACATCAGAGTTGAGTATGTGGGCACAAAAGAACAAGTGGCAGACATATTCACAAAACCACTTCCATGGGAAGCCTTTGAATATATTCACTAGAGTCTTGGAGTTATTTCTACTCCAAAATGAATTCTTTTTGAATTCTTATCTTATATGTCTTAGATTTACATGAGGAAGCACCATAAGAAGACAGTTCAGTTAGGGGGAGAATCCCCAGATGGAAAGATACATTTTCCATTGAAGACAAAGGGTGAGAGATTTATCAGATGCAGAGGACAGAGGCATAGGAAAGAGGCATGCTTCCAAGGTGATCATGAGTGATATGATTTTAGTGTTTCATCAGAGTGTTTCCATCAATGCCAAAGGGGGAGATTGTTGATTAAGGTTGGTTGTCATTGATGTCAACCCTTGAAGAAAGCCCCACAACACAAAGGTTTGGGTAATGGAACCAATATTGTTTGATGTAAATATGACTCATTATTTTATTGTCATGGTTGATAATAAGTAAAGATGGATGAACTCCAAAGTGGTCCACTTATGGTGAAAGCCCTCACGGGAAGACGCTTTGCAGAGTAATAGAACCCATCCTTAATTATGGAATAATGAGATGAAGGACAATGAATTTGTCAGGGAAACTATCCTACATGGATATGTCTTTTCATGCCATTTCTGGTGGTATGTGGAATGTCACATAACTCCTCACGGTTAGAGAGTTATGACCATGCGAAGTTGGAGAACCCAGGTTTGGGTAATAGACCCAAGTTTGTTTGATGGATAATGGTGTGATTTTTGATATATTTGAAGGTAATACTATTATATATGGATATTACATTTCATTCCATTTCTGGTGGTATGTGGAACGTCACATAACTCCTCACGGTTTGAGAGTTATGGCCTTACGAAATTGGAGGACCCTCATATGTCATCTAGAAGCCCCAAAAGGTCAAAGTAGTCAAAGTGGTTTAAGAGTTTTTAAAGGTAAATAATAAAGTGAAGTGATGAGTGCACTATAATTCAAAGTGAATACAAAATCAATTATTTAAATAATAAATTTAATGGAGAATTTATAAGTGGGTTAACCCTAAAATAAGGAAAGTGGGCAAAGTGACCTAGAAGATGTTTTTAAGGAAGCTACTTGGAGAGTATAAATAAGAGGCAAGGCTCTCTCATTTGAATCAAAATTGATCATATTGAATACCTATAGGTGTATGAGGTAACCAAAGGATATCTAAGACGAATTTATGAGGAAAGTGAAGAAAAGAAGGCCATAATTCAAGGAAAAATAAATTATTTTGATGATGCTTTCTGAGGTATGTTTTTTTTGGGTTATCTCACCATTTTCGCAACAAATTTTTTTCTAGAATTATTTAGACCTTGAAATTGATATTCCATTGAGGAAACATATCCAAGTATCTGTGGTAAAAACTTTAGATTGTGGGTCATTGTATTTTTGGAGTTACATTGCGTGGAAAATAGGGTTTGTTGCTAGTCCCGAAACTAGTCAAAAACACGTGTTTCGGGTAGAAGTGTCATAACATGTTCATAACAGATCCAAATTTAGTAAGAAAAAATGTGTTGGTTAGAGTATAGTATATAGTATGATGTGTAATAGGTTCAGAGCAATTCAATAAATATTCTCTGTGGGGCATTCTCTACAAAGTCGCTCTCTAGAATAAACCAGAATTCAGCAAGGTGTGCCATTTTTTCCATAACTCCTTTTCTGAGAGGTTCCAAGTAGTGAAACCTAGAGGAATTGCATAAAACACACTGAAGAACATTGTGTATCATTTTCAGATATTTATTCATTACAGGTACAAAGGTATGATTATTTCAAGTTAGGGTTGTTGACTAATCCAAAACTAGTCTTGTGAGACTAAAGAAACATTTGATGAAAATGTTAGTCTCTTGTTGTTAAAGTTAATAAAGTTTTGCAGGTATGTGATAATATACACTAGGTATATTACATAGTTACAAATCATATTTGGATGATGAAATTGATGAGGGCTTTTGGTTGAGGTACAAGTTGGGTACATGCTTGAGACAAGTAGTTGGTGAGTTGGCACATACATGAGGTGTATAGTTGATGATGTTGGTACATATTGATGAGTCATAGTTGATGAGTACTTGACACATTATTGGTACATATTTGGTACATGGTTGGTTGCACCTGTTTATGGTACAGGTTGATTACAGATTGTTTGGTACATGTTGGTGCATGGTTGATGCACTTGTTTATGGTACAGGTTGATTACAGGTTGAGGTACAGGTTGATGCATGGTTTAGGTTTATTGGTACATGTTTACAGTGGTATATCTCATAGTGATAGTGTGGCAGTGGTTCCATCATTCTACTTTTACTTCAGGGTGGTTGGACAGGGCAAGGACAAGTGGTTGTAGCCAGATAACTTAGGGGGTTGTAGCCTCCTTCTGGTTATAGCCAGAGAATTGGGGAGTTGGAGATTCCCTCAGGTTGTAGCCTGAGAAACTAGGGGGTTGGAGCCTCCTTCCAGTTGCAGTTGGAAAACAGAGGAAGTTGGTGCTTCTAATGAATGTAATTCTTCAAGACATATAAGAAAAATCATTCAGTGGTTTTCTCCCAATTTGGGTTTCCATGTAAAACACTTGTGTACTGTGTATGTATGTGAATGTTCATTTCTTATTGCTCATTATTAGATAATAATTCTACATTGATAGAACACTTGGATTATTTGGAGAAAAAGGATTATAATTATGCTATTACTGATTCATCCCCCCTCTCAGTAATCCAACAATGTTCACCTGTCCTCCAATCAGATGATCCTGGATCTCTCCCGATCCTACAGTGGTGATCACTCCCAAATTCTAAGGGGACGGTCACGATCCTTCAGACCCCTTACATGGGTCTCTGACATTCTACCTCCTGCGTAGATTCTGCAACGCCATTCCTCCTAAGATTTTCAACTCCACGATCAGAATTCGATCTCGACCCCGAGACTCTTACCAACAGACCCAACCCATACCAACCCAGATTTTCAACCAGAAGCTCTGATACCAAACTGTAACATACCCAGCCACCCATAGGCTGGGGTACGCTACCTTCAAGCCTTCCCTTGGAATTCTTTCTCTTAAGGATACCTTTTTCATTATTTAAGGATGCATAAATGAAAAGACTGTAATGACATGCACAGTAGTAAAAAACAAGCATGCATAGTCTAAAGATTCAATTAAAATGATAATTAACTATACAACGGAAATATCATTCAAGTACATGTAAATGATACCATAACAGAGATCACTTATCTTTATGAAAGATGACACCAACTGGCTACAGATCAAGGACGTTCCACCCATCCATAGACACCATTGCTCCAAATCTCAATAACAGTGTCACCCACGAGCCAGGGCTATGAATCTATAAGGACAGTTCGAGAGTGTTACTTGGGTTCCCAAACTAGTAAGCTCTCAAGATCTCACAGGTTTCCCAACACCCACCACAATCCAAGTACCCAACTCTCTTCTACCTAGCCTGTACCACCCCATGAGTATGGACCTCCACCCTTCTCATCCATGCAATCCCTTAGGTATTCCTTCTCCTTTATTTTCCAGGGCATCCAACACAGCTGCTCTAGAATCTCAATGTTGGAACTCTGAGGACTTGCAGTTTTGAGAAAAATAGGGTACATGCCAACGCATATCAGACATGTAAGCCCCAGGTCATGGCTGGATTTCACCAATGACCATCACAACCAACTATTTTATGGCTATTTCTTTAGTAGTTCCTTTCGCTTCTCCAAGCCAAGATGCAGGTGAGGATGGGTCAATGCATGGGGTCACGTGCATAGGAGTGCGTGAGGGAAATATGAGTGAATCGTACAGGGAATCAGTGAACAAACCATCAATAGAACCCCCCCATTAGACCAAAGGAGGGTTTAAGTAACTACGTGGGGAAATCAAGAACCTCCTGGCCTTCCCCAAGAATCTCCCATAACCGATCCCCTCCCTTAGGAAAAAGGGGTAATTAACATAGGAATAAACACTTATCCCCTCAAGCCCCCTCTCTTGTGGAATCATATACCCCTATAACTTTAGTCCTTGTTCGTCTAACAACCAACGATGTATTTATTATTGATAATGATAAACAAAACATTACATGTCTTGGGCACACTGGCCTTTTAATAATTGTTTGGGCACTCTGGCCTCTCATCATTGTAACAATACATTATTTAAAATGGGGGTTCAAAACCTGGGGTGTTACACAACACCCTCTCTAGAAGAGGCTCCATCAAAAAACATTTTCGAAACAAAGGTGATGGGGGGAAAATATTCACAAAGAGAAATGGATTTTTTTCGGATTTTAAGAGGAGGTTCAGGAGCAATGGTGAGTTGCAATAAAATGGATCCCAAATCAGTATCAATTGCAAAAATAGGATGTTTGGTGGGGTTTTCTTCGTCACTGATGATGTAGGCCAAATAAGCTTCCTTGTAAAGTCATCTATGGTCCCCCCCAAACATAGGAATAGTATCATATGTGAGTTCCATATGCAAGGTTCCCCCACGTCTTTTTATCCAAGATCTTGACAAGAGCATGCCAAACTTGGGGGAACATCAACCACCACAATATCCATGACCACACTTTTCATGGGAAACTGAAACAAGGTCACGACCAGATCTTTGATGATCCCAAGAGACTGCACTTTCCTAGAGTCAAAAGAGTACAAGTCATGGTAAGTCTTTGTGATTTCTAATCTAAGCTCATCCATGACAGATTTGGGCATGGGATTATGAGATGCCCCTGAGTCCATCAAACAATTATGAAACACTTCTTCATGTATGTTCAGTGATGTATATAAGGGAGGGGATGAATTGTCTCTATCTTCTACTAAAGGACCTAAGATGACAATAGACTTTTCATCTTGAAGATTTACTAAATCCGTGGTGAGATTAAGGCTCAGGCTACAACATTTTGGAGAGGCACCTTTTGAAGTCTTCACACTTCACCAGTTCTGAAAGGGGTATAGGGATTCTAATTTTTGGAATCTCATGCTCAAAATTAAACGAGGAGGGGGGATTTAGAATCTCCTTCACTTCTAGGACATGGCCTTTGGTCACTGGTGGGGAGTTCTGTGCCTTCTTACCTCTGCTGCTTTTAACTACATCTTTAGCAGGATTTTCTTCTCTGGTAGGCTGATCAGGAATGTCAGACTTTCCTTCTTTCTTTTTGGACCTGAGGTTATATTTATTTGGACTGCTATTGGTCTTCTCCCCCTTACTCAACTCATTTAGCTAGTTGTCCATAAGAGACTCCTCGTATGCATATTAGGTTAAATGGGGAAATCAGGAGGTGTCTCCGAGACAATGGATTTCAGGATCAACCTCCTCTTCCTCTCCTCCTTCATCAATAACAAGGTTATTTTGGAGAGGGGATTGAATCCTATTATCATCCCTATCCTCGCTACTTTGATCTCTTTGGATAATATCGAGAGTGTCATTTGGTATTCTGAAGTTACCCCTATTTTGAGTGTTAGGGGGATTCCTGTAGATATTCTTTCCTTCCAATTCCAACCTTTCCATTCTAGCAGAAAGTGATTTTAGTAACTTGGTTACTTCATCCATTTGAGGGGGTCCGACAGAGAAACTAGAGGTTGAAGCCTCGGACCTACCTTTTTTTCTTTCTCCATCATCCTTACTCCTAATCTTGTCAACTGCCAATATATTGGACTCCATTTCCAGGGCTACATATTTCATATGAGCCAAGGAAGTGGCTCTTCTATCTCTTAATAGGAGGCATAAATTAGGGTTGAAAGAACTAGAATAAGTAATTTTGGTAGAGGTTTCTGTAGGTTTACTCTCAGTAGGAATCTTATTATACATTTTATTAAACCTCTTGGAAAATTCAGAAACAGATTCCCCTTCTTCTTTCTTCAGTGATCCAAACTCTGTAGTATAGTAAAGATTTTTTTTTATTTTTTTTATCTCCCCAATGTCTCAAGAAGGCATCGTCTAGGGCTTCAATCCCATCAATAGATCCAGGATCCAATGCCCTAAACCATTTCCTAGCCTCTCCATCAAAGCTATGAACAAAAATCCTCATCCATACATCTTCGTTCGCAATGACATAATTATCTGCATAACTATAAAAGGTTGCAAGGTGCTCGTCTATGGTTATGTCTCCCTCACCCGTGAACTTGGGTAACTTCTTAAGGTAGCCACCAGCTGGGAGAGAATTTAGAGGCTAAGGAAAGACAAGAGGGGCATATCTAGCAACCACTATGGCATCCATTTTGTTCCTAGAGGGATTAGCACATGCCATTGGGATGTGAACTGGAGGAGAACCAGGAAGGGATAGAGCTTGAACAAGGGAGGTTGGGAATGTGTTTCTGGGATAAAGGGGAAACAATTAAGGATTTCGATAAAAGGCTACAGGGCTTGAGGGAACAGAGGTTTCCCCTTCTATAAATGCAACAAATCTAATAGGGGGAGGAATGGTAAAGCCCAAAGTGATAAAATATTTTGTGGTCCTGGGTTTAAACCACAGTACAACTTCAAGGGAAACATGAGTGTCAAATATTTCTCCTTCCAAACCAATACCAGGAGGGGAGAAATCAACAGGAACACTCCCAAACTTTAAAATTCTGGAAACTCCAACAGATGGAATAACAGGATAATGAGAAGCAAATACTAGAGTTTCTAAATAAGGATTATGAAAATTACCAGAGTCACTAGGTATAGTAGTTGAAGTACCTTCTCGAGGGGCCTTTCCCTTTCTAATAATTTTCTCTAGGTTAGCGGGAGGTGTTTGTAGAGGAAACTGTGGAGTAGACCTCATGTGTCTACTTTACAGAGCCACAACTGAAATAGTGGAGTCACTACAGTGGAGTCACTAGGTGCAAGCTACAATGTCCACTAGTTTTGATATCTGATGCACCTTCAGAATCATAAGCTCTTTGTCATTCAATCCCAGGGAAATGTATTCAATTTGTTCCCCGAAAATGATTCCATGAATGTTAGCACTAGAAGTCACCCTTGGATTGCATCGAACGTAATCCCAATACCCATCAATTTATATGTCACAATGAATAATTTTAAATAGGTCAAATGGGTGCAAACTCAAGATAATATCATTTTAACTCAGAAAAATGGACCAACATGCACAAGCAGTTGAGGTCTTGATCAACTTCAGTCAGTAAGTTTTAGTAACGGTGAGTAGGAGGAAGAACTGGTGAGGAGAATGTAGAGGTCTGCTATGGACATCAGGTCTTCTAGCAGCCTAAGGAGGAAAAACTTCAAACACAAGATCCTCTTTGGATTCAAAGTTTTAGGAACTAAAGAAAGTTAAAACAGGACTGTAATCGAACATACATCATAATACAGTTAAAAATATCCATGTGAATCCTTCAATCATGGACACTCTAGTATCAGAGGCAAATAATCTGAAGAAGAAAGTTGACTTACATTAAACAAGAAGTCTCAAATCAAGTTACATAACCAGAGAACCAGAGCTTCATCAAAACTTTACAATACGGGAGCCTAGCTCAACCATCGACCATAACAAAATATCAAAATTACATGTTTATACTTAGGACTGACTACAACCATCAGAAGAGAGGTTGATTCATGCATTGAAGGTTTTACATTCTGATTCTATTATGCAGACTGTTCATGCATTCTCCTATCATATGTGAGCTCTTACATTTGAACCTTCTCTATTGGACTGCGCATGCAGTTCTCTGTCGGACACGATCTTAGACAGTCTGACAGTACTTTTTGAGCTTCCAATTTATGGGGGGAGATGATGTTTCAACCACCTCCCCGACTTCATTAACTGTCTTCATCGGGATCAGGACGAGTCCTGAGTCAACTCGGCACATGGAAAACGTGTTGACCACACTTTGAACTTCTACCACTTGGATCTTCATCGGACCTTTGTAGGGAACAATGGAAGGTGGACATGGACACTGACGACGGGGAGATGACGAGAATCTTGGTGCAAATTCGTGGGATACAATGGGTGAATGGTGGCCATGTGGAAGGCTACGGTTGGTGGTGAATGGGAATGCGTGGGTGCCATTATGTGGGAGCTGTTGTGTACAAACATGGGGGATGTGGAAAAGGGAAAGGATGCAGAGGCAAAGGGGTGTGATTGGTCAGGGGAGACATGACAACATGATGGAGGTGACATGGAGTATAAGTGGAGGAAACATGTCGGGAGGTGTGAGGGAGAGATGTGATAGCAGAAAGGGGACATGCGCGTGGGTGATGTGAGTGGAGGATAGGTGTTGGCGGGAGCGAGGGTGGTATGGGAAGGTGTTAAGGAGGTTAGATCGGAGGGGGGTTAGATGGTAAGAAATAAAGCGCGGGGGGGGGGGGGGGGGG
>ML843420.1:27174-40995 GCA_009831015.1 Picea engelmannii
ATAAAAGTCTAATAAATTTTAGATTTAGTGTTAATTTTATGGCTTGTCTTATGTCAAGGGGTATGAAAGTGAAACTAATGATGTTTGAAATACGAAAGTATTAAATGAACAGAAAGATGGAAACAAAAATATTCACTTAACGCAAATTTTCAACAACTTTTCAATTTTTATTTTTTTTTCTAAGATCTTTTGAATCAGAAAACTTAAAGAAGGATTTCAGTCGACTATGAGCTACTTACAATCTAAGTAAACTGTTCAGAACTTAAGAAAGAAAATACTTTTCCCTGGTTACTAATGCAAAACCACACTTTTCAACCAAAAAAGAAAATGAAAGAGATTTTTTTTTATTTGAATGCTCACAAAGCAAAAATAAAAAATACCAACCAGTCAAAAACCAAGAAAAAATTCTGGCCTAATCACAAATCGCAAAGAATCACTTCAAGAAATCACACACTAGCAACTTAAAAAATGACTCTCACACTTGTCTAAAAACTCTAAAGAAATTTTTTTTAATGACAACTTTTAAATGGAAAAAGAAAGCTAAGGCTAAGATCAACCCTAAGCTACTGAGTGCTAGGATAGAGATTCAAAAACCTGAGAGGTATAACTCTTATCAAGGGAAAGGATGACTGACTTACCCTCAATAAAAACTATCCTTCACAAGCACACTACTGACAATCCAACAACAAGCGTGTGCACGCGAGTTGTGTAAAGCCAGAGGGCATGTACATGGGTGCTGGCCTTATATAGGCCGCGTGTATCTCTAAAAATCTAAAACAAATAAAAATAGACAATCCAAACCAGGAAGGGACCATTGATATTGAAAACCAAGATCTCTTGACGGCTTAAACACTCTTTTTAACAGAAAAAAGAAAACAATGTAAGGAAAAAAATTGTAAAACAAACCAATCTGAGATGAGACTGCGGACAACCAAGACTTAGAAAGAATTCTAGAAAACCCCTGAGAATGATTGATTCTAACAGGGAAGAGGATGACTGCCTCAAAAATTTTCTGGAATCTACACGCTACTTCTATTTCTTTAGCTAGTGTTTACACGTGGGTTGTAAGAGAGTAGGGCACAGGTACACGCGTGCAGGCCATATGCAGGCCGCATGTACTGATGTTGGTCTCGAAAAAACACAATCAAGAAAATAACAGAGATAGCTGGTATGGAGGACCATACTCTCTGTTAGCTCAGACTTTGCAGAAACTTCAAAAAATAGGAAAGAAAACCAATCTTTTGAAACTACCCAAAAATATTCCCAGGAACCCTAGAGACCTCCCCAGTATGGTCGCCAATTCTATTGTGGTGGGAAATCCCCCTATGGGATAGAAATTAGGGTTGAAATATGCATGCAGAAAAGACCTAAAGATCTCTACTTTCTACCATCGTCCCAGACCTAATCCCCATTATTCTTAAGCAAATACATAGTTAAGGGAGCGTACCTTATTACGGGTATTTGATGTAGATCCTTCCTTACGCTTGATCATTTTTTGATTGTAGCTCTCCTCCCAAGGATGACCTGCATTCACACAAAACAGACAACAAACTCTGCATGCATTCGATATATAGATTAATGGGTTAGAGATTCAATAAACAAGTATGCAACAAATCATAAGAACCTCATATAGTGAGATGAGAAAAGTATCTCTTTATTATTAACTTCAACCAATCAACTTACAATGATGAAGCCAGCCACTGCTCCGCGAACCTGATCCTGGGCTCCTCTTCAACTATCCTCCAACTTCTTTTCTTTGTATCTTTCTTTGCACAAGGATGGCTAAAGGGTTGGGACAATGGGAATGTACAATTGGGCAGAGTTTCTTTACTATTATTTTCTCCCTTCTCCAAATGGGACCCCTAACCCTTCTTTTATAGGCTAGAAGAAGCTAGGTATTTGGATGAACCCTCGGCCATGCATGGCCAAAAGATTCAATTAACTCACCCAAAGTTGTGTGTTGTGTTTGGAACCTTCCTTTTTTCATGCTTTTGTAGGTCCACGCAGGCTGTTTTAGGTCAGCTAGCGTGTACACGCGTGCAGTAATGGAGTAGGGCTCGTGGGCCCTTATAAAAGAGGTTTTTAAAGAGTTTTTCAACAGTGCCTTGGCAAAGAAGGTATCTGAGATGGCCTGATGCCAGGTAAGCATGTATGGTGAAAATTAGGGTTATAACACCTCTTTTTCGATTAGCGGCAGCAACAGGGGGTTTATCCATCTTATCTTTTGTTTGAAAGGATTTTGGTATTCTTTGAGAGTAATGACGTGCTAAATCACCTTATTGTCATAGGCCTTCAAATTGTCATAGCTCCAGGAAAAAACGTCTGGAAACTCTTTCATGAGTTTGATATAGTCTTGTTTGAACTCTGGACTAAGATTCTTTGATAATTTGATTATCTTTGGATTCTCCTGGGCCTCGATGTTGCAATCCTTGACATCCACTTCATTTGCAGTAATCTTGGGATTTTTGGCCACATCATTTTTGTCAAACAAATTTTTCAATGGAACTAGTCCATTTGGGATGATATTGTTCTTTCTATGTATTATGTCCCTCCCAAATATCTAGTTCTGGAAAGGATTGTTGTCACCACGCGCATCGACGATTTCATCTTCATCTCATTAGCATTCATCAACAATGTTTATATTAGCGAACTCATCACTCATTTGGAGAAATTTCTCCACCTGATTGTCATCCTCAAACACCTGCCAATACTTGATATTATCGGGCATTGTGGTCCTGTGTTTGACTTCAATCTCGTACTTTTTGTTTGTAAAAATGGGGATTTTAAAAACTGAAGCCGAGGTGGCCAAGGCATCCACAATTTGATTTTTCCCCTCGGGATTGATGATAAATTATACTCCGAGAATCCTTCGAGGAGGTCCAACACAAGGTTTTTGTACGCTCTGAGCCTAGGGTGCTTAGATTGTTATATGCCTTTCACTTGGTTTATAACAATCTCGAAGTCTCCATGCACTTCTATCTCTTTCCTCCCAACTCTTTCAAAACTCGCAGGCCCAAAATCAGTGCCTCATACTCAGCCATGTTATTTGTACAGTCAAAAGAGAGCTTGTATGAGTAGAGTTACGAGCCTACCTTAGGAGGGCATATCCATACACTAGCTCCCACTCCTTCTTTGTTGATGGCTCCGTAAAAAATGATGTTCCATATCTCGTTCTTTGTGCGGTTCCTTGGGTATATGCACTCTACTGCGCATTGTGCGGCTTTATCATTGACGACCATGACATTCATCAGTTCTTCCTCTTCAAAACTTAGGTCATTGTAAAATATGGAAGAACCGATCTGAGTGTCGACGGAGTAGCTGGGGTGGTTATTCGCCTACGTCTTACTGTTCACCATGTATTTCAGTAGTACTTCTCTGTATAACCGTCTCTCTTGGCTGAAGATGGGGATGGTGGCGTACGACATGTCCATCTGCAAAGTTCCCTTCAGTTTCGTGGCCCATGACCTGGATAATAGCATGCCAAATTTGGTGGGTATATCAGCCACGAACACGTCCATAACCATATTCTTAGAGGGGATTTGGGCCAACGATACAACCAAATCTTTGATCAAACCTAAGCATTTAAATTTTGTTTAATCGAAAGAAAAAATATCTTTATAGGGCCTGGTGATTTCCAAACCCAACTTGTCCATGATCACTTTGGGCATGATATTGTGCGACGCGCCCAATCCAGCATGGCGTTATGCAAGGTCATGTCATGGACCTTGAGACTGACGTAGAACAGAGGAACATCCTCAGTGTCGCTCACCTCCTCCATGCACAGACCAAAAAAAATGGAAGGGTGATCATCCTGGACATTCAAAGTGTTAGGAGTCCTCCCCATATTTAGTATTTTAATAATCTGGCCCCAATATTCTCCTTTCTTGATGAGTTTCCTGAAAGGGATGGAGACTTTATTCTTGGCCATTTAATTTTCAAAGTTGAAATGGGGAGAGACCTTCTCTACCTCTTTGGCGCATGTATCTTAGCTTGTTTTTGGCGCTTTCCTTAGAACCTCTTCCTTTGACTTTGCCTTTTCCATCACATCCTTGGTTGGGTTATCTTTCCTAAGTTGACTTGTGGAAGGGATATCCATAGGAGATTTTATTATTGGATTCATCTGTTGAGGCTCCCTTATGGGATCTAGCTGTTGAGACTCTGTAGATTCCTTTTTTCTCCTGAGGTTGTATTGCTTTTGGAACTACATGATGGCATTGTGATAACACTTACTGAATTCTTATGTTTCCCAGGACAACACATCATCTGTATCCAGCATAATATCGTCATTTTTGTTCATGTATCGATCATTTCTCCCTTCATAAAAAACACATGTGTGTCTTTGTCATCACAACAATTCATTTTATATTCTAACATTTGATCAAAATCTTCGTCCACATAATTGTTCTGGAACATGGGCCTTATTTGTTCGTCGCCCTAGTCTCTTTGTCTGCTTGATCTATGGGACCGAGCCTCTTCTAAAGTTCTGATTCCTGGGATGGGGGTCATGCTATTCTCGGGTAGCGGGCTTGTTTCCCATGGACATCCTTTCCATCATCTTCTCCATCGTCTTCATCATCAAGTCGAACTTGTCATCCACGGGTCGAGAAGTTGATGGTTGCGCATCCCCTTAGGGTTTCTTCCCACCTTTATTGAAGCTTTGTTTTATCTTGCTCGACGCCTTCAGGTTTACCTCAACCTCTATTGTGTCACTCATCATGGCATATAAATTCATAGATATTCTCTCCCTCAACAGTAAGGAGAAACCACTGTTAAAGGAGTAGGCGTATCGCAACTGTGTAGCTCCGGGAGGTGATTGGACTTCTGCGGGGATTCAGTTGTAAACCCTCATGAAACGGACCGAGAACTCTTGCACCGTCTCCTCTGACGCTCTCTTAATATTGTTATATTGTGTCAGCAACTGCAAAGGATTCTTTTTGTCTCCCCATCTAGTAATGAAGGATGTTTTGAACGCAACAAAGTCTTGAAAGCTTGCTGCTGGGAGGGATTTGAACCACTTCCTCACCTCCCCCGAAATACTCTGCGTGAACAACCTCATTTTTACATCTTCATGATCTACCTCTTCTAGGTCAATGAAATCATTGAACCAATCTAGATTCTTTTGGGATGAAACATTTCCTTCAACATCGTCGAGCTTGATCCTCTGGCTATAGTTCTGGGGAAAATCATGCAGTTGGGTTGGTAGAACAAGGGGGGTGAATCTGGCAGCCATTGCTCTAGGGGGTTTAGTATTTGAGGGATATTTTGATCAGGGTTCACAGTTTGCAGGATTAGAGATCAAAACCTCTCCTCATAAAAAACTATGTGGTCCAAGCTGGTTTCGGATTTAGACCAGAACAAAGTTTGTTCAAACAAGGCATCAAACTCGAGGTCGTCAATTCTTTGTGCCCTATCCTTGGGCAAGGACAAATTTATGTCGAGGTAGTAGAATGGGTATTGTTCCTACTCCCTTACCCTGTGCAGAAGTATCTCGGGATCATACACAGGCTCTACAGGGTTTGGGTCGGGATTGGCTCTAGTATAAATGGTCTTTGGAGCCAGGTTTTCTGAATGGCGCTACCACATTGAACTGGTTTCTTTCACTAGAGTCTCCAGGGTAAAGGTTTCATCCAATATAGATGTTTTCCCCATTGTTACCCTAAGCAGTCAAAAGCATAGCTTTAGTCATTCTCCTAGGTAAAATTTATTCAATTTCATCCCCGACAACGATGCCAGAATGTTAGCACTTTGTAAACTTCATTCAATTGAGAAAACGAATGACAGAGGCAGCCTACAAACCAACTTTGAGGCTCGAAACTAGCCTTTTGGACCTGAAGAGGGATATCTTTGGAGACTTATTCTCTGTACAGGATATGGCGTTAAGCTATTGGCTAGATTTAGTACCTTTAACGATATTTTTCGGTTCTATTGGAGAAATAAATAAATACCTTGGGCTATGGAGTAAATTTAAGAAAACAATAGAAACAAATGACTTAGTGACTGAAATTGAGAGGATAAAGGATAAATGAGCAATAGTCTTTTAGTTTAAAAGTTGTTGAGTGTGGAGAGAGAAAAACACATGAAGAAAATTGGAGCACCGTTGAGGATGAATTCGAAGTTCGCTTAGAAGAAACATGTTTTGTCTAAATGGCGTGAACCTTGAGCACTGCGTGGTGAATTCTAGATTCAAAATCATGTTCCGATTCAGACAAAAATACATATATGAATATAAATAACATAGGAAAGCACATACACAGAGAAATAATACAATACATCATACTGTCACCATTAGAATCTTTTCATCAAAGCTTCAGGAGCTTTGCATTAAGCTTCAATCGGATCAAAACTACATTCAATAGTCATTGTCTACACTGTTTTCCCAACCAACCTGGCTTAAATTGGAAAGAAGGAATATATATATAGGGGTGTGCCACTTGGGCTACCCTACACCCTAACCATTATCTCTGGAAGTTAGGTCTTGACTACTCTCTTTCAGGGTACTCTTCATATGGCCCTTTTCTGAAAATAGAAAACGACTGTACTTGATTGTGTCATAACCACTTGCCATTGCCGTGGTGGCTTAGTCATTAGCAAAATATCGTCGTTAGAGAGTGATGTGTCAATGTTTTCCTTTGATGGAGCATCAGGGCAATAAAGTGTTTTGTCAAACTCCTACCACCCATTGTAATGGCCTCAATTTATGTTGCACGATTGCTTGTTGGTGCGTGCATGTGGCGAATGATTGTAGATCGTTGTAGGTGCCTCCAAAATGTTGGTCCCATCTATAGAACAATTTCTTTCTTCAAATTTTCGCACGTTTAAGGTACACCTGTCCTCCGCCATGGATGAGATTTCATCACTATGCAGTATGTTTTTCGTGCAGGTATTTGCCAAATCCACTACCTCTCGGTAGACAATAGGACGGGGGGAAAAAAAATTTGTGCCACGTCTGGGAAGATAAAAAAAGAATCAGTTAATCATGCTTCTGGTCTCGTTTGCAATCTTAACACCCAAAGTGTTATCTTGAGAGAGTAGTTGTGCCTTTTTAGGTTCATCACATGCCTTTGCAGAACATCATTCCCTTTCATCTTCTTCTGCGTGCTGGTGAGAACCGTGGTGACATTCTCCATGGTAGGTTCGCATTCCTTTCTTCCGATGTCCTCTATGTTTCATGCAGCTATATGATCATATCTTGTGATTCCCTAAGCTGTCTCTTGAGCCAAACCATGTTTCTATCATGGCCTTATGTTGTTGATGTTTCAAGGGTCTTTGTTGCTAACTGTTGTCTCAGCTCTCTATTTTCATGGTATATCTCGGCAATAGTGAGTTGGGATTTTTTCAGCTACTGCGAAGGCTCAGGAACATATGTTCTTCAATGTCTCCTCTCCTTCTTCTGCCCCATTTCTCTCGACTTGTACCTTTGATAGGTTCCAATCGGATAACGTGCATGCGTAACTCTTCAGTGGTCGACTCTGCGAGAGGTTCGCTTGAGACTCAGATCTCCCCAGCTTCCTTGTTCTTCCTTGTCCTTCCCCTTCTCTGGGGTATCGGCTGTTGGGGAGGGCAGGGCCTCCAACGTCTTTATTTCCTCCGTAGCAATTCCTGCTTCATCCTCCACGCGATGTGATGTTACCTTTTCCATGTGTAGAGGTAAATATCCTTTTGGATCCTTGGGGATGCCTGCTGTAAGTAGAAAATAATCCCAATCGTTTCCCAATTGTTTTAACTCCTCCACTACCATCAATTTTATTAATGAGATATGAGCTAGTTTCCTTTTCGGCCCAAGCGTTGTTTGCCATTTATCTGAGGCTTTGGTGAAAGAATAAGGGCAGGTTTAACGGTCTCCTCCCTGTGAAATGCATCAACAATTTGATGTGATGCAAATTTATTCTGTCAAACCTTCCCTCGCAGGTAAAATATTTTCTAATTACCCCCAGGACGTTCCGAAAAGGCTCTTGCAAATATCTTCTTGGAATGCCTGTTTCAACTCTGTAACATCCCCATCTCTCCAAAGACTAGGTAATGCTACCAAAACAACCTTAACTTATCCTTTAAATATCTGATACCATTTTTTAACATCCCCGACCATTGTTGGTCACTGTAATTTCTTATTAACTAAACAATCAAGTGTTACATAAATTGTCAAACCAGGGAAGTCTGTTTATTTCAAAGGCAATCACACACTGTATATGCTCAATCTCAAAAGCAATCTAGAGTTGTAGTAAAAGTACATTAATCACACCTTGCCTTGAACAAACTGAATTTCTACTTTGAATTACAGAAAAGCAACCTACCTATTGCAGAGTTCAAAGTTTAAGTAAATAATTATCCGAAGAATCCTGGATTACATTTAAGAAACAACAACCTAGGAAATAAATCTTTCAAGATACTGCAAAGGAAAAGACCAACTATTCTGTAACAGAGAATAGGACCCTATTCCCCACGCAGGAATCTTCAACACCTGTTTCCGACTATCACACTTTCATGAACTCATTACTAATCAAAATGATTGACACGTACTGAAGGCTAATTATCTCATAACAGATAACAGGACCCTATTCCCCAAGCAGGAATCTTCAGCACCTGTCTCTGATTATCACACTTTCATAAATTCATCAAACAAAATTACCAATCAGAATGATTAACAGTTACCCAAGCATGAATTATATGAAAAAAATGTAACAATCAGTAAAGTAGAGTTTTAGCAAAACAGAGTTCAGTAAAGTAGAGTTTCAACAAAACAGAATTTAATCAAGGCGTGAACAAAAATAATACTAACACACTATAGAACTAATGGGTGAATCTTGTGTAGAAGGTGGGCCCTCCCTTCTCACAAGATTCCCCAGAAATGAAATGAACTAGGAAGAAATGCTTAGAATAATCTTTTATTCATCTGTCAACTGTATCATGTTACAATGTCTAAAGTGAACACGTCCTTCTCTGTTATTCCTTTCTGGCCAAAAAAAGGATCCTCTCTAATGATGATTTCCCCTTATTTAAAGAGGTGAATCCCCTCAATACAATTGATCATCAAATTACATGTGCACATACGAATCCTATTCTTTGTCAGATCTAATCTTCTATACTGGAATAGGATATCAT
Source organism: Picea engelmannii (assembly GCA_009831015.1). NCBI lineage: Eukaryota > Viridiplantae > Streptophyta > Pinopsida > Pinales > Pinaceae > Picea > Picea engelmannii. The sequence goes on from ML843420.1 coordinate 36,274, forward strand.
GATCTCCCGTAACATAATGCTTATTACAATAGTTGGAATGATGTTGGGTGAGGTGCAGCTGTAGCAGCCGATGTAACAACTTATTTATTTATCTTCTTGTTACTGCTATTGTATACTGTTTCAACATCGCAAATCACAGACTGTTTCAGCAACGAGATTTGCGTTCTGACTGTTTCAGCAATGTGGTCTCAAGCAGCAGCGATGGTTAATTCTAGCTTAAGGTGCGGCTGTTGTGGCCAGTGTAACAACTCCTTCTTACTGTTGTGTGAATTGTTGTTTCAGCATCGTAGACCACAGATTGTTTCAACAACAGGGTTTGCGTGCTTTTGAATGTTTCAGCAACGGGTCTTCAAGTAGCAACAATAATCTGCAGTTCGAACTGTTTCAGTACTATATATTTCTGATTGATGGTTAAGTATGAGAGTAATGTAAAATTACATGTAAAACAAATTAAACATATAACAAAGAGAAGAGATGTTATATACCTTTGGAAAGATAGGGTAAGGTGATAATGTAAGCTTAAATGTGAGTGGAAAAAGGATGTAATGGTAGAAAAAAGTGTGAACAAAAAGGTACATTATAGGGTCCTAACATCCCCCCAAACTAAAAGGTTGCATGTCCTCAGGCAACATCAATCTGAATCAAAATCTGAATACCGACTCTGAGCATGCAAATTACTTAAGCAGTAGCTGCGGAAAGTGTTTTCTGTTGGAGCTCTGAATCCTTGAATGCGTTGTAGCCTTTGCCAAGCTGTTGTTTCAGCCTTCTTGGGAAACTTATGATGAACTTGATATTTCTCTGCTGGCATCCATAGAATAGGAAAATGGAACTGACAACCTATCTAGCTTTCAGCACATTGTTGAATTCATTTGATGTAGGTAGGTACCCGAGAGATTGTTGTCTCAAGATTGGTAGGACTAAAGGGATTGTGTTCCTATCTTTTCTCAAAAGATTGTTGCCAAAACATGTTATTTTCTTGTAGGGAAGCGATCTCTGTGGATTTAATAAACTATTGACAATCCTGAAGTACTGTTGTCTATAGTTGCCGAATATATTGTATCATCCCTGGTTTCTTCAAAAACTGATAATACTCTACAACAAAGGTGGCAGCGTTCTGTGGTTCTGGCCGTATCCAGAGGAGGCGGTTATCCTCGTTATGCTTGGTAGCTAGGAAGTCATTCTACCATGTAATTTGATTGTTAAGGAAGGAGGTGAGTGCCTGAATCTAGATATCACTGACAATAGGCTTAAGGATAAGCTGTCGGTTCTCAGGGATGGCCTCATTATGAAGATATACCTCACATAAGAGGTGTTGATCAATAGTAGAGGCTTCTGGAAAGGTTCTAACAAAATCTGCTGGATTTAACACTGCATGGGGTCTGCCTTATTTGATTGATTTAATCTGAAAAAATGTAAGTCGTTCTATGAGGAAAAGAGAGTAATTGGAGGATGGTTTCCTTGCAGCCAACAATTTTTGTGCCAAGTCAAACATCAGGAGCAATTTTCCTTTTAGCTCCTTATTTTGCTTCTTATGGGCAAAGAATTCTTGGCATGTTTCCTCCAAAGCTTCCCAGTTTGAATAGATGTCGTTTAGCCAGAGTAGTCTGTGCTCCTGCAGGCTTTTGTCATGTGTAACAACAGACTCTTTTTTCCATTTGTCCATTATTGCATGCTCATCCCATGGTTGAGTTTGTGTTTCAACATCGCAAGTGATAGGCTGAGGTAAGGTCTAAGTGGCTTGTTCCACAAGAGTATGGGTGTTGATCTCGCTAGGAGGGGCAGATTCATCGATAGGCAGTGTTTGTACAGCTTTATTAATAAAAACAGGGGCTTCATATGTAGCAGTTGTTGTAGGCCAAGGTTCATTTTGAATTTTGGAAGGTCCTACTGGTTCTTGTGTAATAGCAGGGTTCTCTTCTTTAACTGCAAAATTCGTAGGTGCAGGGGAAGCTCCAGGCATTGGAATTTGAGTTACTTTGTAGCCTGCTTGATAATAAATGTCCCCACATTGACTAAACATATACTCTCTACACTGATTCTCTTTTGTATTTTCCTCTGTCATGGTCACTATGCGAGCTAGGGTGTACAATTTAAGTTCCTTATTGTAGGCTTCCTTTACCATTACTAGCTCTTGCTTGTAGGCTTCCAGTTCAGACCTTAGGAACTCATTTTTTTGTAAGATAGAGGTCATTGTTGGTTCTGGTTGTTGGAATTTCATGGGCATATTAAGAGGGGTGACTGGTTCTTGTGTAACAGTCACAGCCGTACTAGCTAGTTCTTTTGGATTAGCTACAGGATTGGCAGCTGATTGTTGTGTTTTAGCATCTTGATGTAGCGAAAGTAGTGTTGTGGCACCCTGGGCATTTGATTCCTATATCTCGGTAACAATATCAACAACTGGTTCTTGTGTTTCAGTTGTAGCTGGTTATTGTGTAACATCTATAACTGGTTCTTGTGTTTCAGCTACTGAATGAGTAGCTGGTTCTTGTGTTTCAGCTACTGGATGAGTAGTTGGTTCTTGTGTTTCAACTACTTGATTTAAAAAGGATGATGTCGCAGTACACTGGGCCTCTGGTTCTTGTGTTTCAGTGCCCATGGGTGGAATAGGTAAAAATTCTGGAATTTGGGAGGGTGGAGGTGTACGGGCTTTTATCCAGATGGGTTGGGGGTGTAGGGTAGTGGCAGTAGTGGCTGCTCTTGTTGAGGTCCTTGTTTGTTTTCTTTGTAAAAAGGAGGGAAAAGGAGGAATTTGCTTCTTTCGTTTGTGTGAGGGTTTTTCCTCAGTCATGGTGTAGGGAGAGTTGTCTGGTTCAGAATCATCGCTAAGGATATGAATGGTAGGAATAGATGATTCTGGTAAGATGTGGGGCAGGCATGGTATGGTAGGAAGGTTAATTGGATTAATTGGGTCTGTAGGTGGACTATTAGGTACTTCAGGAGGATCTGGAAGGTTTTGTGGTTGCTGTTCCTGAAGATTTTCAGGATGTTCAATAGCTTCTTGAGGGTCTATGGGTGGGTTGTTTAGGAGATGGTTTTGTTGGGCAAAACCCTTTTGGATAAGTATTTGATCGAGACGGTGATGGGTGAGGGAAAGGGCAGGATTTTTAGCCTTTTTACAGTGATGCGACATATTTCTAAGACATCCGAGCAGATAGTAGGGAATATTCACCAGTCTAGCATGTCGTAAATGAGACAACAAGACAAAATCATACTAGTAGACTACCTGGTATCAGCCTTCACAGGTGAGGTAGTGCTTGATAAACTCTGCAACTTTCGGCCAAGGAGGCAGCAACGAGCTAAGTCGAACACCCCGGCCTTTAGGCTCAATTTGTTCCTCTAGCAAGAGAAAATCCTGTTGGGTATTAAGGATAATGTGTTTGCGGCTGAACCAGTGAATGCCAGTGACAGGGAGACCTAAAACCTGTGCTATATCATCCTCTGTGACAGGAATCTGAACCCCTTGAACAATGGAATAATCTTCCTGAAGATTTCGAGCAAATTGAAGAACCTGTTGTTGATCAAATCCCTGGAGCCTCTGAAAATAACCTAGCCAGCCTGCTTGCAGAAAAATTTGATAGACTTCTAGATATAATTCTAACAGGGCTATCATGGTGGGTTCGTACCATATAATAGGGCCTCCCATAGCTAACAACTCAGTAAAATGCACCGTCAGAGAGTCAAGTAACCGCTTCTGAGCAGAGTAAGTTTTGCGGGTGAAGGCATGCAAATGGTGGTGAAAACAAATGAAAGGATGGGTAAAAAGGAATGATGGTAGTCGGTTCATGTGAAATGATGGTATAATATTTCGATATCCCCCCCCCTCAAGTACGGCTAAAATAATGATTTTAAGTGAGTGATAATAATGAGTCGGGATCTTTCTCATTATCCATAGTTCAATTGTCTTTACATATAAAGTTTACATACCTCATCTTTACCTTTGATTCGTACTTCAAACAAAATATAGTGCTTGTCCATAATAGTTCTGCAGTAGCCATGGGGTAGACTTCTGATTTATTAGAGAAATTGTATCAAGGATTTGTTTAGTTATGAGAGAGGGTTGTGGAAGGACAAAATGTAGTATGAGAGCGAAAGAGCTTATTGACAGGGAAAGCTGAAAAGTTGGTGTTTCAGCAACAGGAAAAGAATAGAAAAATGTTTGCTGGAGAGTGATGTTTTAACAATGTAAAGTACTGCTGAAGAAATGGTTTTTCAGCAGTGGCAACATGTTGCTGAGCAGTGGTGTTTCAGTAATGGAGAAAAAGGGCGAAAAATTATTGAACAGTGGTGTTTCAACAATGGGGAAAAGGGGGAAAAATGAGGAAAAAATATTGCTGGAAAGTGATGTTTCGACAATGAGTAAAAGGGCGAAAAATGGTTGAACAGTGGTGTTTCAGCAATGGGAAAAAGGGCGAAAAATTGTTGAACAGTGGTGTTTCAACAATGGGAAAAATGGGAAAAATTGTTGAATAGTGGTATTTCAGCAATGGGAAAAAGGCAAAAAATTGATGACAAGTGGTGTTTCAGCAATGGGGAAAAGGGCGAAAAATTGCTGAACAGTGGTGTTTCAGCAATGGGAAAAGGGCGAAAAATTGTTGAACAGTGGTGTTTCAGCAATGGGAAAAATGGGGAATAGTGTTTCACAAAATGGAGCTTGGATCTTCTTGAAGTAAGATCGTCCTTTCTTGGCAGGCCTTTTCTTTGATCGAGAATGTGCAAAAGAAT
>ML843420.1:41095-56688 GCA_009831015.1 Picea engelmannii
CACACTGTATATGCTCAATCTCAAAAGCAATCTAGAGTTGTACTAAAAGTACATTAATCACACCTTGCCTTGAACAAACTGAAGTTCTACTTTGAATTACAGAAAAGCAACCTACCTATTGCAGAGTTCAAAGTTTAAGGAAATTATTATCCGAAGAATCCTGGATTACATTTAAGAAACAACAACCTAGGAAAGAAATATTTCAAGATACTGCAAAGGAAAAGACCAACTATTCTGTAACAGAGAACAAGACCCTATTCCCCAAGCAGGAATCTTTAGCACCTGTTTCCGACTATCACACTTTCAGGAACTCATTACTAATCAAAATGATTGACACGTACTGAAGGCTAATTATCTCATAACAGAGAACAAGACCCTATTCCCCAAGTAGGAATCTTTAGCACCTGTCTCTGATTATCACACTTTCATAAATTCATCAAACATAATTACCAATCAGAATGATTAACAGTTACCCAAGCATGAATTATATGAAAACAATGTAACAATCAGTAAAGAAGAGTTTCAACAAAACAGAGTTCAGTAAAGTAGAGTTTCAGCAAAACAAAATTTAATCAAGGCGTGAACAAAAATAATACTAACACACTACAGAACTAATGGGTGAATCTTGTGAAGAAGGTGGGTTTTATAACCCTAAATTGCACCACACATGCTTACTTGGCATCATGCCAACTCATATCCCTTATTTGCCAAAACTCTGCTGAACAACTCTTTGAAAATCCTCTTGTGTCAAGGCCCACGCGCCCTAACACATTACTGCACGCGTGTGCACGCTAGCTGACTCACAACAACCCGCGTGTACCTAACAAAGCACGAAAAAAGGAAAGTTGCCAACGGAACAAAAAGCTATGGGTTAGTTAACTGAAACTCCCGGCCATGCATGGACGAGGGTTCGTCCAAAACCCTAGATCCTTCTAGCCTATAAAAGAAGGGGTAGGGGTACAATTTGGAGGAAAAAATATAGCAAAGAAACTTTGCTCATTTACATAATCCATTGTCCCAACCCTTTAGCCTTTCCTCAAGCCAAAGGAGATTTAACGCAAAACAGTTGAAGGACAGAAGAAGAGGAGCCCAGGATCAGGTTCAAGGAGTGGTGGCCGGTCTCAGCTTTTGTAAGTTGATTCACTTTCAGTAATAAAAATAATGCTTTTCCTGTCCCAATGCATGAATTGTCTATGATTTGATTAATTTATGCTTGATTTCTAACCCTTGAGTATCGAAGTAGCATGCATGCATAGTTGTTGTTTGTCTTGAGTGCAGGTCATCTGTGGAAGGAGCAACGCAAGAAAGTAATCAAAGTGCAACGAAGGATCTACATTGAACACCGGTAATAAGGTAGGTGGTCCTTTTCCATGCATTTACTGTGAAAAAGGGGTTTAAATATTGGGATGTAGGTAAAAAAGTAGTTTCTATTCGGTCAAATCTGCATGCAAGTCTGACCCTAGTTTGCTAGTCCGTAGGGTGTTTTTCCCAACAACAGAATTGGCAACCATACTGGGGAGAATACTCTTTAGGGTTCTTGAATTTATTTAAGTTTTTGGGTAGTTTAAAGACTAGGTTTTCTGTTTTTTTCTTTGCTTGTCTTTTTCTGTAAGGTCTGAGCTAGCAGGGAGTCTGGTTTTCCATAAAAAATTTCCCTGACTTTTGCTTAAATGTAGTTTTCGGGACACATAGAGGTACATGCGGCCTTCCGAAGGCCTGCACACATGTACCCACGTCCTATCCTCTGACAGCCCGCGTGTGAACGCTAGATGTAGAGATAGCAGTAGCATGTAGGAGTTTAGAGAACCTTAGAGGCAATCCTCCTCTTCCCTATCAGAATTACACATTCTCAGGGGGTTTTCTAGAATCTTGTTTGAGTCTTGCTGGTTCACAGTTCTATCTCAGATTGCCTTTTTTCGCCTTATTATTCCTTGCATTATTTGTCTTTTCTGTTAGAAAGAGCATCCAAGCCTTCAAGGGACCCTGGTTATCAATACCAGAGGCCTCTTCCTGGTCTGGACTGCCTGTTTTCATATTTTCCCTTAGAATTTAGATATACACACGGCCTGTACAAGGTCAGCCCGTGTGTACACACTTTCTGTCTCTGTTCAGCACGCGTGTTGTTTTAGTGACAGTCTCGTGCTTGGAAAGGCTACTTTTTGTTCAGGGTGGGGCAGTCATCCCCTCCTTTGATAAGAAGTATTCCTCTCAGGTGTTTGAGTCTAGGTTTGAACAGTCAGTAGATTAGGTCATCTTATCCTGCTTTTGCTCAGTTAATAGTTGACAGAATTTTTTTTTTTTTTATGGTTTTTAGACAAGCGTGAGAGTCTTTTTTTTTTTATTGCCATTGTGTGATTCTTTACTCTGATTCTTTGCGATCTGCGCTTTAAGCCAGAATTTTTTTTTCTTGGTTTTTGGCTTGTCGGTATTTTCCCTTTTTTGCTTTACTAGCACTTAAATAAATAAAAAAATCTCTTTTCATTTTTTTTTTCTTTGGTTGGAGAGTGTGTTTCTGCATCATTAGCTAGGGAAAAGTCTTTTTATTTCGTAAGTTTTTTTGCAGTTCACTTAGATCATAAGTAGATCGTAGTCGAGCAAAATTCCTTTGAGTTTGCTGTATAAAATCTTAGAAAAATTAAAAAAAAAAAAAAAAACTTTCTTTGTGAAAAGTTGTTGAAATTTTTCATTTAGTAAAAGTTTTTTGTTTCCAGCTTTTTCATTCATTTTTGCTTTCGTCTTTACACATCATCAGTTTCACCCTCATACCCCTTGACGTAAGATAAATCCATAAAAGCAAAGCTAATTTTAAAATCTACTAGACTTTTATGTTTGTAGGGTTCACAAACTAGTTCAGGACTAGGGCCTTGGATTAGGTTGGAGAGGAAACTCTTCAAGGCCATTCAAAACCAAACATTAGAGTCTGAGATAGGGAGTGTCTAAGTCTAGTTTCGTGGAAGTTATCCGGGACGCCCCTCTAACACAGGGGATAAACACGAGGTTGCATGCGGAAAGGTAGCAGAGATAACCCCTCCAAAGCCGGACCAATCATAGTGGAGAACAAATATAGAGGGCTTATTTTGGGATTCCATCGTTTGCATTTTCCATGGGGCTTCGTGGGTCTCAAATCTGTTTGAGGTCCTCAGTTGTCTTCCGGACCATTTTATCTCGATACCCTTGATAGGTTTCAGGCTCGATACCCTGCTCATTGTGGTCTACCCAACTTTTGACTGTACCCATCTGGTGACTGTTCGCGTGCTGGAAACCTAGTTGCCAATCATTTTAGGGACATACACAGGTGACTGCAGGGGTATACCGCGGTACCTAGGATAGACATCAGGCCATGATTTACAGAGTATACCCGGAGGGTTCTTCCGTGTTCAAGTTGCACTTGCACCGGTAAGTTGCTCTAGTGTTGGCTGTTGTAACTATTCTTCCAAATAGTTTAGTGATTGCTTGTCTTATATCTTAGGGGCTTCTTTTTTAGTGTGTGTTACTTTTGAACATTTAGAATAACTTAGCGTGTCTTGGATATTCTCACATAGTGGAGGATGCCGAGCTCCGCCAGTCATGAAGGCTTCTTGGCCTACCGCTGCTTACACTGGAGCCACCCCCACCACCATTAAGGCGGAAGCTAGACCAACAAGGGTCTTTTGAAGTGACCGGGTTACAAACCTTTGTGCCCGAACAACTCCCGGAGGAATCAACCATTTTGAACCTTGAAGCGGCCACTCTTGGCTCGGTTGAAACCCCAACCACTGATATCTTGGCACCATTTATTGTACCAATCCAATTTCACGAATGCTAGACAGTGCCTCACATAGCTATGGAAACAAATGTTGTTACTTATTCTGGGAATTTTTCAATTCCCACCACAATTGCTACCACAGGAGAGTCATCTCCTAACCTACCATCGTCGGTCTGAGCCACCATGGTCTCGGCTACAACTATGTTGCACAGTGGACCGAAACCGTCTATGGCAGCGGCCATAACCCCCTTCACACCTAGTGCGACAGGCCCTCCATTCTTATACGGTATGCCTAGTTCGGGTACAAGTCCTGCACTAACCTACTCCACTTTACAAACTTTGGGTCTGGGGGTAGGGAGCTCTAACTCTCCTCTGCAAGGTCAACTTGGGGGTACTCCTGTCCCTTTTAACACTTTTCCTTATACAGGAGGTCATATTCCTCCTTCGTCCCGTTCGCTTGGTGGTCCGCATCAGCAGTCCGTCAGGCAGCCTACACACACTAGTTTATTTGGAGCAAGGAGTCAAGGAACATCTACACATAGTATGCCGGTAGGTTCGATACCATTTTCTTGGAATGGGACATTTGGTAATAACACTTTCTCATCAGTCGTTTTTCCGACTGGGGGCAACCCCATTTTTGGACAATCTACTCCTGTGCAGGGTACTATTCCTGCACAGGGGGCACACATAGAAGGACTTTGGAACTCAGGACAAGGATCCGTTCCCTCCTCTGGAATGTCATTCTGGGGTAATTCTTTCCACAGTCAATGGAACCCTAGACATACTACTATGCCTCTCCCAACAGGACTGGCATGGGGTAATCCTTCCCAAAGTCCTTCGAACACAATGCATGCCCAACATTCTATGTCCTTTATGGGAAATCAACTGATGATGTCTCCACAGATGAAAAATACTTACGCTAGTCAAGTCCATGGTTTCTACCAGAATCTGGGCTAGCAGCCAAACTTTTCCTGGCAACCTGGTGCCAGTCAAACTCCAGGACCCTTTTTCCCAGGTTATCAGCAGCAACCCAAACTACCATTCCTGGCGATGTTACACTTGCCATATTTGACAAGGTTGTTAAATGATCCTATTTGTCACGATTCACGTTGGCCTCCTATGCCGACGAAGTTGCCTTCAAACATTCCAAAGTTCGAGGCCAAGCCTAATGAAGATCCAGGTGATCATGTGACTACCTTTCATCTTTGGTGCTCATCTAACTCATTGAAAGATGACTCCATACAGTTGTGATTGTTTCAACGTACTCTTATTGGCTGTGCCGCGAAATGGTACATTGAGCTCGATCGCTCAAGATACTCTTCTTTTGGTGAACTGGCGATGGCCTTCCTTAACCATTTCCAGTTACCTGTGAGATACGATGCTGGCACAGAGCTGCTCGCCAATTTAGAACAGACAACAGCGAACCATGTCTCTGATCATATCCAAGAATGGAGATGCTGGAAGAGTCTAATCAAAGTACCGGTCCCACCAGCATTCCTGATTGAGTGGTTCCTTAAGTCTTTGGTCCCTCAGTTATCCAAAGACGTCGCAACATCTAGATTTTTCTCTGAAGAAGATGCCATCATGAGGGCTCAACAGTTTGAGCTCATCTATTCTCAGTCTAGTTTATTATACAACATCTTGCCAGATGCGCCACGTTCAATACTGGATAAAACTAGACAGGAGCTGGACCACATGCCGATGATATTGTTGGTTTAGTACAAACCAATCCCGCTGAGCAATTGAATAAACAGTTGCAATAGTTATCCATCCAACACATAGAGGCTAGCCAAACTACTGCTTTGGCTGCTCCCCCTACCCAAACGTCGGAAGTACACTCCGTGCAGTCGACTAACCCAAAGGCCACCCAACAGCCTGAAGGGAAGAAAAAATAATGAAAGAAGGGTAAGGGGGATAAAAAACCCACTGATAATGCTGGCGGGGACAACACGGAAAAATGGAAGGCGAGGTATCCATGCAACTTGTGCGCAGAAGACCACATGATCCATCTTTGTCCTCGACTTGCAGAGGCCCAAAACTTCGTCACACAGCAACAACAAGTAGTGTTGACTAATCCCTTTCAACATGGGCAAAATATCACTCAAGCCTCTACAAGCACAGAAGGGGGCAGCCAAGAAACCTGCCCGCCTCCAAACAATCCCTCATCCGTGAACGTATATATGGTTAGGGGTGATGCTTTCATATCAACTAGAGTGCACGACTATAGTAAACCAAGCGCTTCTAAGAAGGGTAAAGAAGCTGATCTCCCATCTCTTCCTCTACAAATTGAGAAGACGTTGGGAGAAACAATGACACGCATTCCAAAGGGTGCATTTAAAAAATATTCTCACAACCCAAATGCAAGGGCCGCCCAGAATTACTCTGTGGTGGAGGATTTATCACAAACCCCTTGTGCAATGTCTGCTTTGGAGGTTCTCCAAAGCTGCCCTGCTCAGAGGAAAGCCTTGTTAACCACTTTGGGCTCTACTGAGACTTGTAATACGGGCACCATCATGTTAGATACAACTGACTTAAAACCTTGTCTGCCTTACCATGTATCATTTCAGATAGTAGTGGCTCATCCCACGAACATTTTTACATGGAATATCTTCCGCATGGTGGTCGATGAGGGCACCTCGACATGCACTATGTCGTTAACATGTTGGAAGGCCATTGGCCAACCCTCTTTGTCTCCATCACCTACTCTCCTCACTACTTTCGACGGTCATTCTTTCCGACCACATGGCATCATTCCTTCTTTCCCTATGCAGTTAGGAGGGAAAACCGTGTGTGTCGAAGTAGAGGTAGTCGATGCTCCCCTCGACTATAACCTTTTGTTAGGATGAAGTTGGACTTATTCTATGCAAGCTATGGTTGCTATAGTTTTCTGAGTCTTGTTGTTTCCACATGAGGGACGGATAGTGAACATCGATCAACTGTCTTTCTCCAGACCTGACCCAGCTTTGGGGGCATCCGCGGTACCCATGATTGATAATCCTCAACCAGGTGTCGTTAACGTAGGAGTTGGTTTGTGCCCGTCCTTGATGGGTACCTTCAATTACCCACCTCCTCATGACGATGTCAAATTTATATCTAATCACCATAAGGTTGAGATTTTTCAAGTTTTGTCGTTCTGCACGACTTACTTTAAGGATCCTTGTATTCTTCCTTCCCCATCAGCCACGATAGATGAGACAGGGCACCCAGGCATGTCCATGCCCTTGTCTTCCACTGAGGTAGCGTACTCTTTAGTCCAGCAAGATTCAGCTAACCCTGATCCGAATCCTTCACAAGAGTTAGATCCACTTCTAGAGCCTATTTGGGCTCAGGGTTCTCTCTCTAACGTCGATTCATTAGACTTAGTCTTGCCTTCTGACGAAGCAGTAATCGAAGCAATGACTAGTCCAAACAAACATTGGGAAGATCTTCATCACAGATCATATTTTCTCCTAGAGTTAAGCCAAATCAAGGCAGGAGAATTCACTATTACCATGACGGGAGATCATCCATGTCTTATTAATCTCTTAGCTACATAGGAAATTTATGCTGAGGGAAATATGGAGACTATCACTGAAACTATACCTATCAACATCTCCCGAAACCCTGGTGTCGTGGAGAATGTATTTGTCGGAGAGGATTTCTCCCCCGAAGAAATTCAAACTTACACGGATCTTTTCAAAGAATTCCGCGACGTTTTTTCCTGGTCTTATGAGGAAATGCCAGGTATCGATCCGAAAATAGTTGAACATGAAATCACAACGTATCCTGATGCCAAGCATGTTCGACAAAAACTTCGTCTAGTCAATCCCAAGAAAGCAGCAGCCATCAAGATTGAGGTTGAGAAATTGCTAAAGGTAGGTTTTATTTATCCTATCCATTTGACTCAATGGGTGTCAAACCTTGTGCCGGTCAATAAAAAGCAAGGCACGATTCGTGTATGTACCGATTTCTGTGATTTGAACAAGGCATGTCCCAAAGATAATTTTCCAACACCATTCATTGACCAGATCATTGATGAATGTGTCGGTTGTGAAGCCTTTTGGTTCATGGATGGTTTTTCGGGATATAATCAAATCCAAATCAAACCTGAAGACCAACACAAAACGACATTCATTTGTCCGTGGGGTACATTCGCATATCGTAAGATGCCTTTTGGCCTTAAAAATGTTGGAGCCACAATCCAGTGGGCCATGTCTTTTGCTTTTCATGACCTCAAACATATAGTCGAAGCCAATCTAGATGATTTAGCATCACACTCTCGCAAGTGAACGGATCATCCCATGCACCTTAGACTAATCTTCGAACGTTGTTGCTACTTCATGATTCGCTTCAATCCAAACAAGTGCAGCTTCTGCGTAACGTCAGGATGTTTGTTAGGTTTCATCATATCAACAATAGGGATCATGGTCGATCCTCTTAAGGTGGAGGCAATAATTCAGTTTCCCCCCCCCACACACAATCTTACAACTTCAGAGTCTACAAGGCAAGGCGAATGGATTACGTAAATGGACATAGTTTCTTCACTATATTTTTTCCTCCTCCAAATGGTACCCCTACCCCTTCTTTTATAGGATAGAAGGAACTAGGGTTTTAGACGAAACCTCGGCCATTCATGGCTGGGAGTTTCAGTTAACTGACCCATAGCTTTTTTCTCCGTCGGCAACTTTCCTTTTTCTGTGATTTGTTAGGTACACGCAGGCTGTTGTGAGTCAGCCAACGTGCACACGCGTGCAATAATGGGTTAGGGCGCGTGGGCCTTGATACAAGAGGATTTTCAAAGAGTTGTTCAGCAGAGTTTTGGTAAAGAAGGGATATGATTTGGCCTGATGCCAAGTAAGCATGTGTCATGCAAATTAGGGTTATAACAGATGCCCCCTAATGTGTGAGGTCAGAAGAGCATCTGATGGCCGAAATACATTACCAATCTTTACTGATGTGCTGAACGATTGAGCCCAAGGATCAGGAACCAGGAGGTGTTGTCTGCAAAATAACAAATGTCTCACCGAGGAGGGCATACCCATGCTCGGGATAAAATAGAACCATGGCTACCAATCAAATACACTGTAGATCCATGTCAAATAACTATAAAGAGTAGCCGTGAATAATACACAGTGGAGCTACATCTCGAAATCATAAAGATATACATATAGAGTATCCATCTTCCAAAAGCTAATTCGGCCTGATGGCTGGACTTCAGAGCTCGAGCAACAACTTCAAAATCTTCTAAAACTCAGGTAGGAGTGTAATATGAGTGTACGACTGCACTACCCATAGGTCTTCAACGACTCGTCGGTTATGGACTTGATAATCTTGATGATCAGACTGAAGGCTTAAGTGATTTTGAACAAGGACTTGATTGGATGTTCAGGATGGCCGGGTATGTGGACAAGAGACATATTGCAGAGGGGCTGACTCAGGCTTAGTGACAAACCTCCCTTGGACAAAAGCACGACAAGTGATAAGACTCAGGCAACATATTTGTTAATCATAAGTCTACGAAGCAGGAGGCAACACAAACTCTCCATATGTTTGGAAGAATAACCAAACGGTGGAGGACACAACTCTATATAGCAAGAAAAGATTCCTAAGGTCGTACTACATCCCATAGTCTGATGATCAAATGGACAAATTTTCTTTATCCAAGGGCGACTCATTATGTTGCCAATAAAGAAAATACTTTTCCCATCCTCTTTTTGGGGTATATTTAATTTTTTTGTTCTTTTCGATAATTTTGGAAAAATAATAAAGGAATGTTACGTAACAATGGAGGAATGAGTACTGCAAACATACAAGCTCAAGGCACAAGGACAAGACTGATGTTATGGTAAAATGATACTCGGGGAAAATCCTCCGGCGGCTAAAGGTGTTAAGACACAGAAGCAAACTGTCACAAGGCTAGTGGATAAGGTATGCAAATGCAGTTGATAGAACACACAATGGTAACGTCCTTCGATGTAAGTTTAACAAGCCCAGAGAAGGTAAGCTCGGTGGTTTTTCATATTTAGAGAGTCGGAAAAAGCATAAAAGGAGACTTCGTTGGGGTACCTTTTTTGACAATAGTCTAGTCGGTTCGAAAAAGGGGTAAACTAGCACCGATTAGACGTCAATTCAAAACCATTTTAACGAGTGTGACAAGGACAAGATCACTCAGCCATTTTTTCACTTTTAAGGAGTCTGAAAAAAGCTTAACTATGGACTCCGTCAGGAATATTCTTCTGGACCAATTTAACAAGTGTGAAAGAATAAGGTCACTCGACGATCTTTTCAATTTTAGGGAGTCTGAAAAGAGCTTAACTATAGACTCTGTGGGGGTTTCTTTTTCGTAAGTTTAGTCCCTCATGCCCGAAAAAGAAATAAAATTATACCTGAGAGTACTCTTCTAAAGAATGGAAATTTGATAGAGTATACCTTTGTTCGTACAGTTGACCGTCTGGACCGAAAAAGGGGTAAACTACTGCCAGACAGACGTGACTTCAAATTTCAGTTTAACGAGCGTGAAAGGCCACAAGATCGCTCGACAATCTTTTCAGTTTTAGAGGGTCTGAAAAGGGCTTAAAATGAGACCTGTTATTTTTGGGAGTCCTGAGGTTGAGACAAAGAGTGAAAAAGAATCATGCAAATGAGGATCAAACTCATATTCAGAAAAGACTATATGGACTCCCGAGCCTACAGTGTTTTTAGAAACAACATGGACACCATAATGCAACCAGGACCTACAGTCGTTGGGAAAAATACCCTACGGACTAGCAAACTAGGGTCAGACTTGCATGCAGATTTTGACCGTAAAGAAATTACTTTTTAACCTACCACCCAAAACTTAAACCCCTCTTTCATGATACATGCATGGAAAGGAACTACTAACCTTGTTACTGATGTTTGGTGTAGATCCTCTGTTGCGCTTTGACCGCTTGCTTGCGCTGTTCCTTCCAAAGATAACCTGCAATCAAGACAAACAACTATGCATGCATGCTACTTTTCTACTTGAGGGTTAGAAATTAAGCATAAATTAAACAAACTATAGATAACTCATGCATTGGGATGGGAAAAGTATTCTTTTATTATTTGAAAAATGAATCAACTTACAATCAAAGTCGAGACCGGCCACCGCTCGTTGATCCTGATCCTGGGCTCCACCTCTTCTATCCTCCAACTGCTTTATGTTAATTCTCCTTTGGCTTGAGGAAAGGCTAAAGGGTTGGGACAATGGATTCGGAAAATGGGAAGAGTTTCTTTGCTATATTTTTCCTTCTCCAAATGGTACCCCTACCCCTTCTTTTATAGGCTAGAAGGAGCTAGGGTTTTGAATAACCCTTGGCCATGCATGGCTGGGAGTTTCAGTTAACTGACCCATAGTTTTTTGTTCCATCGGCAACTTTCCTCTTTTCATGCTTTTTTAGGTACACGCGGGCTATAGTGAGCCAGCCAGCATGCACACGCATGCAGTAATGGGTTAGGGCGCGTGGGCCTTGACATAAGAGGATTTCCAAGGAGTTTGTTCAGCAGATGTTTTGGCAATGAAGGGATATGAGTTGGCATGATGCCAGGTAAGCATGTGTGGTGCAATTTAGGGTTATAACACCTACCTAGGGCATCCATGTTCTGGTAAGATCTACCACCAAGTTGCGACACTTCTAAAGAAGATATGATGGTTCCATGTCACAACCTGATGGGATCGATCCTATAGAAGAAGAAAAAGACAATGAGATGCAAAAGTTGGGGTGGTAACCTAACCTATATGCTCAAGTTGATTTTTGAATTTTTTTTATGGACCGTCAATATTTTCTCAAAACTCAAAAAAAATGTCCCAATACCCGATCAAATCACTCCCATATAACTCCCGGATCACTCTAAATGGTTTATGGTATAAAGAAACAAAATTACATATGCAAACAAAAAAACTACAAAGGTGGAGACTTACCCATCTCCCCTCGCTCCTCGCCAGGAGGCACAGGTATCTCAGGATCTCTAGAAAAATCTATCCCTGCATATGGGTAGTCCTTAATCACAGGGATCTGTCGTGACATCCAAGAAAAAAAATCATCGTTGAAGGACTCAACGGTCCTTCCACCACCCTGTCGTGGCAGTAGTACTGCCCATCTACACACTGTAGGGAATGAGGCCTGATGTCCTCGTACTACAACCCGAGGACTAAAACTTGAAACTCTCTCAAAAAAGAATGAACACAAGATGGTCTTGAACCCGAAGTTCCTTTGTGGCAGCTATCGACAATCTGTCAATTGCCTCTTCATGCACTCAAGCAGTGTGGTACTCCAGTCAAAAATTTGTGCATTCATGCACTGGAGGGCACAGTTCATCTATGCGCGAGACACCTGATGCAAGGTTGTTGAGCTGGTAATCCACCCAATCAGTAACAATATAGTCTGCAGCACTAAGCTAGTAATCTTACTAATAAGTACCTGGGAGCCCACACGGTCAGTCCCAGCCTCACAATGCTCAGCTATTAGTTCCGAGATCTTGCTCGGCCCCGCAGGAAACGTCCAGAAGTTGACTGGTTCCCCTCTCCTTGAGAGGCCAGTGAGAAAGTATATATCCTCGATGGTGGGCACCAATGATTGCCCCTCTAGCATAAATGCCTCTGCATCAGGTTGTCAATAGTCAATCAAGTCATTCAGTAGCCTTGGTTGTGCATGCATAAATGGACATAGGAATAATTTTAGTAAACCACATTGCATTAACACAGCCACGACATTTGGATCTATTGCAACCAACTCACTGATTGCCTCATGCTCCCTTTCCCTCCACTGGACATACATCTTGCCAACACAACAAGGAGAAGGAGGGTTAGTACTTGCTTTTGGTTTTTTTTTCACTACAAAAGCGGGGTACACACAAGCTGTAGAGGTGATAGTCGCGTGTACACGCGGGCAGACTTTACTCTGCCCGAATGTACACGCGGCCTGTCAAGAGACAGCCTGCGTGTACCTAGGGCCGACCTTTTTAAGGTCAACGCCCACCCAAAAAACAAACTAACAAACAAAATTGAAGTATTGAATAGCTAGATAAGGGAGTTTGTACTTACTTGGTCCAAGCAGAAGTTCGTTTCGTCCACTGTAGCTCTCGGAATCACTGTTTTTGGCAAAGGGGGTCTTTTGGCTCCAGAGTCAATTTCCAAATCAACAATGGTGATAATGAGCTGCCAGCTTCTATTTATAGACTTTTTGGCCTCTTTTTGTCACTTTTTTGGCCTCCGTTATCAGTTTTTTTATACCAAAAACCATTTAGAGTGATCCAGAAATTATATGGGAGGGATTTGATTGGGTATTGGGACATTTTTTTTGAGTTTTGAGAAAATATTGACGATCCATAAAAAAAAATCAAAAATCAACTTGAGCATATAGGTTAGGTTACTACCCCAACTTTTGCATCTCGTTGTCTTTTTCTTCTGCTATAGGATCGATCCCATCAGGTTGTGACATGGAACCATCATATCTGCTTTAGAAGTGTTGCAACTTGGTGGTAGAGCTTACCAAAACATGGATGCCCTAGGTAGGTGTTATAACCCTAAATTGCACCACACATGCTTACCTGGCATCATGCCAAATCATATCCCTTCATTGCCAAAACATCTGTTGAACAAACTCCTTGGAAATCCTCTTATGTCAAGGCCCACGCACCCTAACCCATTATTGCACGCATGTGCACGTTGGCTGGCTCACTACAACCCGCATGTACCTAACAAAGCACGAAAAGAGGAAAGTTGTCGATGGAACAAAAAGATATGGTTCAGTTAACTGAAACTCCTGGCCATGCATGGCCGAGGGTTCATCCAAAACCCTAGCTCCTTCTAGCCTATAAAAGAAGGGGTAGGGGTACCATTTGGAGAAGGAAAAATATAGCGAAGAAAATCTTCCCATTTGCCGAATCCATTGTCCCAACCCTTTAGCCTTTCCTCAAGCCAAAGGATAATTAATGCAAAGTAGTTGGAGAACAGAAGAGGAGGAGCCCAAGATCAGGATCAAGGAGCGGTGGCCGGTCTTGACTTTGATTGTAAGTTGATTCATTTTTCAAATAATAAAAGAATACTTTTCCCGTCCCAATGCATGAGTTATCTATAGTTTGTTTAATTTATGCTTAATTTCTAACCCTCAAGTAGAGAAGTAGCATGCATGCATAGTTGTTTGTCTTGATTGCAGGTTATCTTTGGAAGGAACAACGCAAGCAAGCGGTCAAAGCGCAACGGAGGATCTACACCAAACATCAGTAACAAGGTTAGTAGTTCCTTTCCATGCATGTATCGTGAAAGAGGGGTTTAAGTTTTGGGTGGTAGGTTAAAAAGTAATTTCTTTACGGTTAAAATCTGCATGCAAGTCTGACCCTAGTTTGCTAGTCCGTAGGGTATTTTTCCTAACAACAGTAGGTCCTGGTTACATTATGGTTTCCATGTCGTTCCTAAAAACATTGTAGGCTCGGGAGTCCGTATAGTCTTTCCTGAATATGAGTTTGAGCCTCATTGGCATGATTCTTTTTCGCTCTTTGTCTCACCCTCAGGACTCCCAAAAATAATGG
This sequence comes from Picea engelmannii, assembly GCA_009831015.1. Taxonomy (NCBI): domain Eukaryota; kingdom Viridiplantae; phylum Streptophyta; class Pinopsida; order Pinales; family Pinaceae; genus Picea; species Picea engelmannii. Next base: position 55,368 of record ML843420.1, read on the forward strand.
GTCTCCTTTTAAGCCCTTTTCAGACCCTCTAAAAATGAAAAGATTTCCGAGTGATCTTGTGGCCTTTCACGCTCGTTAAACTGAAATTTGAAGTCATGTCTGTCTGGCGGTAGTTTACCCCTTTTTCGGTCCGGACGGTCAACTGTACGAACAAAGGTATACTTTATCGAATTTCCATTCTTTAGAAGAGTACTCTCAGGTATAATTTTATTCCTTTCTCGGGCCTGAGGGACTAAAATTACGAAAAAGAAACCCCCACGGAGTCCATAGTTAAGCTCTTTTCAGACTCCCTAAAATTGAAAAGATCGCCGAGTGACCTTATTCTTTCACACTCATTAAATTGGTCCAGAAGAATATTCCTAATGGAGTCCATAGTTAAGCTTTTTTCAGACTCCTTAAAAGTGAAAAAATGGTCGAGTGATCTTGTCCTTGTCACACTCGTTAAAATGGTTTTGAATTGATGTGTAATAGGTGCTAGTTTACCCCTTTTTCAAACCGACTAGACTATTGTCAAAAAAGGTACCCCAGCGGAGTCTCCTTTTATGCTTTTTCAAACTCTCTAAATATGAAAAACCACCAAGCTTACCTTCTCTGGGCTCATTAAACTTACATCGAAGGATGTTACCATTGTGTGTTCTATCAACCACATTTGCATACCTTATCCACCAGCCTTGTGACAGTTTTTTTCTGCGTCTTAACACCTTTGGCCGCCGGAGGATTTTCCCCGAGTATCATTTTACCAGAACATCAGTCTTGTCCTTGTGCCATGAGCTTTTATGTTTGCAGTACTCGTTCCTCCATTGTAACGTAATATTCCTTTATTATTTTTCCAAAATTATCGAAAAGAACAAAAAAATCAAATATACCCCAAAAAGAGGATGGGAAAAGTATTTTCTTTATTGGTAGCATAATGAGTCACCGTTGGATAAAGCACATCTGTCCATTTGATCATCAGACTATGGGATGTAGTACGACCTTAGGAATCTTTTCTCGCTATATAGAGTTGTGTCCTCCACCGTTTGGTTAATCTTCCAAACATATGGAGAGTTTGCGTTGCCTCCTTCTTCGTAGACTTATGATTAACATATATGCTGCCTGAGTCTTATCACTTGTCGTGCTTTTGTCCAAGGGAAGTTTGTCACTTAGCCTAAGTCAGCCCCTCTGCAATATGTCTCTTTTCCGCATACCCGGCCATCCTGAATGTCCAATCAAGTCCTTGTTTGAAATCACTGAAGCCTTCAGTCCGATCATCAAGATTATCAAGTCCATAACCGACAAGCCATCGAAGACCTCTGGGTAGTGCAGTCGTACACTCATATTA
>ML843421.1:8721-29321 GCA_009831015.1 Picea engelmannii
AAGACGTCCTAGGCCTAATTTAGTTTACACCTAGGGTTTGAAAAGCCTTGTCCCCAAGCAACACTTTTCAGCCCTAGACTTATAGTTTGAAGCTAGCCGTTTTGCCAAAGAGTTCTAAGGAAAGAGGGAGGAGCATGAGGCCTAGTTTTAGCTACACTGGAATGAGCCTCCTCCCCTTAGGGTTTTGACTTGGTGGCCCTGCCATTGCAGCACCATCAAGCCTAACTCTCCCGTCCTTAGATTTAGATTCTCCCGAGCCATTAGCCTTACTCCTTGACTCCATTTACCCTAAGGCACTAGTCTAAGAGTACAACGTTGAGTTTTTTGTGCTAAAACAACTCTTTCAAACTCTTTAAATTGTGAAAACCTACTAACCCTAGCGTCTAGACTAACCCTAAATGCTAATGACGTCTTGCCTTATTTGAAACTTTGTTTGGACTAAAAGTTGCGGCTGACTCATCCCTTGATAGCCATAGAGGTAGTAACCATTTTCGTTGGTCAATTTAGCCAAAAGTCCACCTCTTTGTCTAGCTAACCTAACTAACCAGCAACAATATAGGTGACGTCATACCTGTTAAAACCCTCGTTTGGCCTTAGAACGTTGTGGTATAGTCATCTATTTGATAGACTTTGAGTTGTTGATTGCATTCATAAGCTTGTTTGACAAAACGTTCCTCTCATTGTCTTCAAAAATTGACCTAATACTAGGGCTGACGTCACCCTAAATCTGCAATAGTGACGCAGCAACAATATTTATATATGAGCAGATTTATTGCATTGTGATAATAAATATTGATTTTATACATTGAATGCCAATATCTCTTGTGTATTTATTGAAGAAGTGACATAAAGTATAAGTCTTTATTTGCAATCATTGACTTCGTCAATAATTACATCTATTATTGCTCATATGTATTAAAGATAGTCATTAATACTTTGAAGTACTAACCACTACAACACATTTTAGTTTTATTTGCCTTGTCTCGCAAACAGGTGCCTTTCAGTGGAATATCTTTTCTTTGACTATCATTTTGGCAGTAATCTTTGAAGGGAGAGCTTATCTTTACCTTTGATCCTTGAACCCTTGACCCTTTTCCTTCAGAAACCCAGATTACTAGGGACATCTCCCTTGGGATTAGCCACCCTAAATAGAAAGAGCTCCCCATCGAGGTGACAGTGGGTGGGGAAGCTCCTGTTACGCTAGTTTGAGCCTTGACTTCAAGCTACCTAAACCTTTCCTACAAACTGTGCGATAACAGTTCTAATGCTCTGTCTTGCAGATCTGATACACTGGGGGTTTTTGGATGCGTTTTAGCCGTGTGTTTGAGATATTCTTTGGTTATTGCGGTTGCATGTTGGTTATTGCAGGTGCATGTTGGTTATTACATGTGCATGTTGCATATTTAAGGTTTAACAATCATATAAAGGATGCATGCAAAAGTAGAGAACGTCAACTGCTCAATATCATGAATAATAATGGTTCAAGCATGGAAATACAATAGCCTACTGGAAATATAGAATCTAAACGTCAGTCAGATCTCCTGGATCAGTACTGGAATACAATCGAATAACATAAAAAATACCCGTGATCAGAAGATGATAACAGATCTGATGCATGCACGGATAGATCTGCAAAAAAATGCGATTCCGGAGAAATACGGTAACCGCTGCCAGCTAGGAAACTCGATCGGAAGAATCGACCGTCAGAATGTGCTCGAAACTGCTCCAATAGAAGCGCCCTAGTCTCTAGATTGGAATAGATGTTTGTTGGATCTCAGATCTAACCGCTGCTGCACTGGATCTGGACCCCTGGGGGGTTTGCGCCCTGGGACACTGAATGCGCCCAAAAAGATTCCACCAACGGAATCTGTTGCTATATGGCTCAAAACGATCGTCTCGCCCGATGATGAAATGGGTCGGAAGGGTTTGTCCGGATCTGCTTTGGAACTCTGCATGCAACGCCAAATGCCTGTCCGGAATAACTGCGCCCTAAATGGCTGGATGAATTGATCTGCAAGATTCCACCGTCGAAATCTGATGATAGATGGCTCAATAGAAGCGCCCTAGCTAGATCTGAAATGGGTTGGAATGAAATTGCAATCGGGACACGGGTCTCTTGCAACTCTCCAAACGCTCAAACTAGCTTGCGCCCTCCTCGACTGAGCTGGGCACTCTACAACGAATACTCTTGAAATGTACGGTGAAATACCTGGATGGTATTTTCGATGGGCTAGGGTGTGTCTCTCAACACCGAAACCGATCAATGGTGGTGGTTTCCTCCAGAAATACATAAAACAGTAAGGTCGGCTCTCCTCCTCCTCTGGGAACTCTCAACGTCAAATCATAACAATGCATAATGAATTAGGTTGCTTTACGCTTCCTTTATAGCTTCCCGAAACCCTAATTCGTTGTTGACCTTTTCCCTCCAAGTGACTTTTACTTTATTTTATTATTCCTTGATTAAATCACTTAAATAATTAATTAATTAACCATTTTGCCTCTAAAAAGTGATTTATCCATCCTGATGGCTTCTTCGGCCACTAAAAGTCACGTCTCATCATCTTATCCTGTAATGCTCTTCCTCTCGATTTCGATGAGCTATTACACTAAGAGGTTTCACCAAGTAATATGCCCATTATGACCTTCTTAGTGAATTTAATTAAGATATGACCCATAATAACTCAAAATTACGGAAATCGTCGGAATGCAATGAAACCAAATCCCAGTGGTGCGGAATGGATCCTGATGATGAACGATACAAGTCAGACCCAAATAAACTGCTTTTGGCTACTCGGGTAGGCATAAGACACTGAAATGTTGTAATGTTATAATGTCCCAAAATGGGGACATTACAGATATCAGATGATATGATTGCTGTGGAGACTGTATGTCTCTGGACATTAGATGTATGCTACTGTGGTGGATGTGTTCCATTGGTTGTGACTATGCATCATTGATTAAGTAGCCGTGTGCTACTTGGTGTGGTTGTGTACCACTGGATAGTAGTTGTGTACTACTATGGATAGACACAGTTGTGTTCCATTGAATGGCATTGTTCTGATTGCCATGAAGACTATCAATAGTATTGGAAATGTTTATCAGCTAGATGGATAGTCAGTGTACTGGTGGACAGACATTCTCCAGGCAGAAAATGGTCCAGGACATTTATTCTTCTAGGACGTATGTCTAGATTAGAAGAATAATCCTTGTAGCCCATGGCGTGGCTTCCAAGATTTGTTGGAATAATTATTCTTCTAGGACATATGTCTGGATTAGAAAAATGGATCTTGTATCACTCTGTGGAGTAAGTGACTTATCCATCATCATGCCTGATTACTCAGATGGAGTATGGCTTTGAGAGATGATACAGTTGATGCTATCAGATGATACTGATAGTGATGATGGTGCTCGTGATTTGATCATGAGATAGCCTATGTGGCTATGATGATGCTATCAGTTGAATGATATGTTTGTGCTCAAGACCATTACCTTTAAATACCTCCTTAGCTAGGAGGGAGTGTTGATATTATGGTAGCTGCGAGAGGTGTTAAACCTCCAAGTGTAACCCTGACAAGAATATATTATTCCGGGAAGCAAGAAGAAACCCTAAAGCATTGAACATAACCCTAGAAGACAAGTCGACTAAAGAAAATAATTAATATTGAGTTTTTAGCCTCCAGAAAGAGAAGTCGGCCCAGACAGCTAAGGAAGAGCAGTATAAATACAGGATGCCAGAGCTCATTTGGATACACACAGCTCGTAGTTGTAGAAATTTAGTGCGCACTGCAGAAATTTAGTAAGTGCGCAAGTCTAGAGAGTAGCTACAACTTGCAACTACTGCAACTTGTATTTTCGATTTTAGGCTTGGACTTTCTCTTGGTTATGGTTTGGACTTTCTGCCTTGTGCGCTAGCTCTGGAGAGAGGTACGCTCCATTGATTGGCTATTAGGCCTAGGGTTTGCTTCCAGAATTATTCTCTGTCAAGGTTAAGGTCCTCGGGGGTGGCTTCGACCTATGGTTGGGTGTCAATATTGCTATATTGTCTATGGTTAAACGAGCACAACTACTTTTCTAACAATAACTTCATCATGTGATCTAGATGTTCATAATGTCATACTAAATAGATGCATATCACAATAATCAAACCCGGGGTGCATTATTCCTCTGAATGTGTTGGATCTGAGATCCTTCTGGATCTATGGCAAAAGATCCCTTTTCCTGCAAATACCCTTTAAAGATTAACAATTTAAACATATGTAAGTACATACCTCTGATAGTATTTGTAGGTAGTGGCACCATTTGGTAGCAGCGGTAATAGATACCAAACCTTTAAAAACTCCAAGGGTGCTGCAAAGTTAGCTGGAGATTTGCTAAGGTAAGGTGCACTAGGAACTCCCTCCTGTCAAACCTGTCCATGAGTCCCTCTGTGAACTCGTTGTAGGAGGTGATGTGACTGTGACCCAACGTCACCAATCTATGATGCCAACACTCGTGTGCCTCACCCTCGAAGTGTAGGGTAGCGAAACTGATGGCCTTTGTCTCGGTCATCTGGTTGAGCTTGTAGTATGTGTCTAGCTTTTGTACCGAAGCTTTGGTGGTGCATTTGGACGATCCGTCAAAAGAAGGTATGGTGAGTTTATTAACTTTTCGGATGAAATCGATATTATGCCCCTGCTGCTACTGCTGTCCTCCTCTTTGTGGCTCTCTGAGGCGGTTCCTGAGTCTTTGTCCACAATACTCGACTAGGGTCATGTCCTGATGGAAGTCATGGCCCGACGCTGCATACTCACTCCTATACTCTGCAATGTCCTCCTCCTGAGTGGGCGGCCTCTGTGCTATCGGCTGTTGTGATGCTACTGGAGGTGCCCTTTGGAAACTAGGGAACAATGGCCTGGGAATCCTACTCGAAGAGGTGTATGTGCGAGTAGGAGACTGGGGTCTACTACCTGCCCTTGAGTTCCCCTGTGTTGCATGTGGGGCTTGTGTGCCTGGGGTGCCCACTATGGCCAGTCTATCGGCCATTTGCGCCAAGGACTGAGTCATGGCCTGCTGATTGATGACCAGATTGCCAAGTATCTGCATGAAGGCTGCTTCTGTGTCCATGGGGGCCTTACCATTGCCCTCTGGTCTCTCATATCTGTCTCCTAACATCCTCTCCGCCTCACGCTCAACCTCTCGCTCTGCCCTTTTCTTTGCTTCCCTTTGTGCCTCTTCCTCTTTCTCTGAGCTGGGAGGAAAAGGGGGAAAATTAGATCTAGGTCTTCCCTCCTTGCGTCTGTTGTAAGTGACATATTCGTCACCTATGTGCTTACGACCCCCTGGGTCTATTGTTGCACTCATCGTCTTTAGTCACAGGTTGGCAGGACTAAAGCTTTGATACCACTGTAATGTTCCTGACATGGCTAGTCTAGGAAACTCTGCTAATGTGTGTGTAGGATTAATTGTTTACAACATATAAATGATCATACAAATAACAAATGCGACAAAAGACTGCAAAGTTTATATTATGATATCTCTACGGAGTACAAATGCCAAATGCGGCTGAATAAAAATGAATCACTCGGCTAGATCAAATGACAAAAGGATCTTAGCTGGAATACAATAAGCAAACTAAATGATAATACCCGATAATAGATGAGCACTGCGGGATCAATGGATGAGCTGGAACTATGGCAGCTCGCACGGTAACTGTTGCAAGTTCGGAAAGTTCGCCCTGATGGCTAAATCTCTCAAAATGGTTTGGAAACTGTCCAAATGGTACACTCTGCTCTACCTCTCAGTCCTGGTGATTGACCAACCCCTTTGCTGGTGTGTCTGGACCCCAGATGGATCCCCCTGGGGGAATGCGCCCCTCTACCACTGGAAAACTGCGCCCTAGTGATTCCATCGTTGGAATCAGCTGAGATGTGTCTCAAAATGTTCGCCTTGGCCTACTGTCAAATGGATCGGAAGGGTTTCCCTGGATTTGATTTGATGATCGCTCGGGAACCCCGAACGTGTCGGCCCAAAGCGCCGCACTCCCAATGTCTGGAAAATGCGCCCCAGATGATTCCTCTGTTGGAATCTGACAAGGAACCAGAGAAAAGATGCGCCTTGCCTTCCTCTCAACTGGGTCGGAGGGGAATCTCTGAACTCTCCCTGGATGGGACAAGTCGATCCACTAAACCTCCTTAGAAGCTGCACCCTCACCCTGAATAAGTGCGCCCTTGCTGCTTGAACCTGTGTAACTGCTGCTGAAGAATGATGGAAGACCTGTGTGATCTTCCTGGTAACTAGGGTGAGTCTCTCAACACCGAAATCATCCAATTGGTGTCTTCCTCCTAGAATCCACTGAACTATCTCTCCTGAGATGCGCCTCTCTCCTCAATGACAAGTCAAAATCTGCATCATAATGAATTAGGTTGCTAAACCTTCTCTTATAGCCGCCCGAAACCCTAATTCGCTGTTGACTTCTAATTTTGGCTCATCTATTCTATTTTTAGCTCAAATTGGCTTAAAAGCGCTTTTAACCACTTTTAGCTCAATGTCACCTTCCAAATATAACACCTTTGACTGGAGTGACCTCTAGTAACCTTGTTTACCCCTTTCTGGCCCTAGCTATAGTCTAACGGGGCGGTTTAGACCATTAAGCCTCCTCTCTGGAGCTCCTATTTGGAAAGGGACATTACATTACACCCCCAAGGAGGTAGCTTCTCTCAGCTCCTTGTGACTCCATTAACCCAATATTAAAGGCACTAGTCATTGATTTGTTGCATTGGAGATATAAAATTATTGCATTGGAAAACGTGAATTTTGGTCTTTTTAGTTCTTGCAAAAGTGGATTGTCTTCCTTGTGCCTTGGACATCTCACAGCCACTAGGGCGTCCTCATCTAAGGGCTACTTATTGCTGCTGTTACAAATTTGCATCTTCATCCATTAGGGCTGCAGAAACCTTAACATACTTGCTCAAATAACTCTTTATTCAACCATTGGTTTTGGCTCAAATTTTGCACACTTACTCTACTTGTCCTAGCGCACTTTCTGACAAATTTTGAGGGGATTCTAGTGGATGATTTTCTTGCTGTAATACATTGAATGTTACAGCCATAAGGCTGATATAATTTGCCACAGAGAAGTCTTTACAACAGCCTTATCTTTCATGCTAAGAGTACTAGTTCTTTCACCTTGAGTTTAGCTAGTCAATTGCTAGTTTTTCTCTTGCTTTTTCTACTTGATCCTTAGCATCTATTGAGCAGCTTATAGTATCTTTTTCTTGCTGATTTATACTATCATCTATTTCTGCAAATTAGGTACAACAAGCTTAACTTGCTGATCCAACTAACATATACTGTTGCAAGGTGTGTTTTCTTGTGTCTCGGGCAGGTACAATCATCTGAAAAAGCACTACACTTGTGGGGCAGCCTTTGCTTGACATACAAGGCATCTCTCCCTACTCTTCATTCCATTTAGACTTGACCTATAGGGGATCCATTTCCACTTCCTTCCATCTCCGTCTCAATCCCCCTAGGGTCACCGGGATCGCCTCCCTAGAGTGGCCTAGTCACCCTTGAAGTTCGGGACCTACATTGAGGTGACATTGGGTGTGGGATTCCCATAGTTGTAGCACTTGTTCCTTGGTTGGGTCGGTCTTTGCCCAATCTACAACTTGTGCTATAACAATTACATAGAAAACATATCCTACTAACTAATGACCCATGAAGAGGGGTTAGGATTGGATCCTAACACCACTGTCAAATGTCAAATGTCTAAAAATAGAATCTCGTCGCATGTCAATGATATCATACTCATTAGATTCAATTTTCTATGCGGATTCCAAATATGTAATTAGAATTGATATATGAGCCCCGATAATCCACCCGCTAAAAATAGAAATACTGACATGTCATCGTGGAAAAGGCCCAATAGACTTAGAATGTTGCTAGGATCAATACTGTAAGCTCATAATTGATCTGAGGGTTGGAGGTCAACCTATTAAAAATAGAATGTGTGTGCATGATCCCTTGAAAAAGTGTCATCGGGCTTAGAATCATGCAAGGATCAATAATGTATGCTCAAAATGCCATATGAGTCTCCGGTCACAGTCTCCTAAAAAGTAGGGCACCTGCTAAAAATAACAATCTCTCTCAAATCCATGTGAAACTGCACTAGCTATGTCTCTGAATAAAAAGTGACCACAACACCAGTCCTGTACTCATCTCTGATGGAAACCAACCCTTGGCTCACATAAATGCTCAATTTGGGTAAATCTCTGCATGCTAGCCAAAATAGATTATGCTGGTTCTTAACCCTTAGGATTTTAAAGGGTGAAAATCCAGGGGTTAACAATACTGCAGAAAATTGCTTGGAGGGCCAGCTCTATTTTGTTGTTTTATACAACAGAAAATTGCTTGGAGGGCCCTGACAAAGGTGCACCTCTTTAAACATGCAATGAGAGTGTGCCTTACTATGAAATAGAAAATATGCAACAAACTCTAATGAAGATGATGGCTGCAAAATTAACACATTTAGAGATAAATAAACAAAGGAACACAAGAGGGGAATACCCACACCTAAGCTCTTCTAATCGAGTAGAATTACCCTTCACAAATGGCCCTTGAAGCATATTTTGCTACCACTTTCCAACAACGATATTTGACGATTTGAGATAAAAACGCAAGCCTCACATTAACAAGAAGACCCCTTGCATTCACATTTTCCTTCACAAGATATTCAATTAAGCTCATAGATGGGATCTTCCCAAATCCAACCATTCCTAACGATGGAGAGAGCAAATCTTTATATAGATTTGAGCTTCAACTCCTTTACAATAAATTAATAATAAAGGTTCTAGATCCATGATCTTCTCCTAGGAAAATGACTAAAATAATACATCAACAATAAAATAATGGACAAAGTGAAGTAGGGTGCCACTTGTCCTCTCCTCATGCATAGCTCCTCCTTTCCAAGCTTGCTTTGACTATGCAAACAATTTTCTTGTGCCATGTGTTCTTCTTTCTCTTTAGTGCGCTCTCCAATATGACCTTTCAACAACTAATTAATATAAAATTCTCCTTAGAGAGGTGCACCCTTGAAAAGTGTGCAAGAAGGAGGCCTTGGGACCACATTGACCAAGCCAAATAATATAAAATGATCCATGAAAGTTGCGCCCTAGAGATGTGTGCCAATGTTGTTGTTGCCTCCCTTGGATCTAGGTTACAAAACAACAAAATAATCTTCAAAATAGAACCCCCTTAAGATATGTGCAAGAGTGGTCATGACATCAATAAATGTGCCAAGATGTCGTGAAAAGTGGAGCACTCCCCTAGATGTGGGGGTCAACAACCTCTAGATGCCAAAACAATGTCAAAGATAACAAAATTACTTAGGAGGTTTTCTCCAATGAAATAACCAACTCCTTAAACTATGGATCTCATGGATATATGTGCAATAGTGGCTGCTTTGGTTGTTAAAACAACCTCCAAGAGTGGGGTGACCTCAAATAACGTGCCAAGGTATAGATCCATGTGCAAACAACCAACTCTTCTCAATCCAAGGGCCGAAAGGGGTATGAACTAGGAGAATTCGCATCAAAGGTGAAATGTTCCACTAAACCAATGTGAACAAACTCCCAAAACCATGTGTCAATACCATCAAATATCTTAAAACCATGGATCGAGAAAGAGGGCGCTGTAAAACTATGTGCACAAGTGGAGTGCTCCTAAAAAAGCATATAATCATCTCCAACAAACCATCAGGGATCAAAAGGCAAGTACTCTAGAGTGGAGCGCTCCTTAAGAAGTGTAATATCCACCATGAAATGAACAACCAATGTGAAAGTTGGAGGCTTCTAGAATAAGCCATTCCTTCATTGTATTATCTCAACCATCCAACTACACCAATGCACATCTCAAGGTAATAAAAAATATGTGCTTAGGAACTAGGGCATTCATCCTCAATAGGCAAGGCTCAACTAATATCATGCTAAACTTTAGGAACCCTTAGTTGATGGGTATCCCTTTCCATGAATGTGCTGGGGGTCAGTCAAAAGTGTAATTATGTATGCAAGGCCCTCATCAAAGCTAGCACTTCTCCAACCTCCCATGCTGAATAATGCGACGAGCCTTCAAAGATGTGATTATGATGCCACAAGGAGTGATGATTAGTGAACTGTAATGTTCCCAAGTTGTTTCTTGCTTGGAAACTTAGGTTTTTCACTGAGTTTTTTTCTTGTTGTTTATTTGTTTTGCAGATCTGTCTTTGAGGTTTGCGCTAGAAGGGTTTGATGAAGTTTTATGGTGTGTAAATGATAAAAGCCCGACAACTTTCACATCCGATAGCAAAATACAAGAGATATAACACAATGGAAAATCAACAACTTCAGATCTGACCTTTATTTAGATAATAAGAAGATCCTGATACAATAGATCTACAGATCTGGATATATACATGAAGAATAATCACGCTGGAATGATGGCTGCTCTGAAAAGCTCAAAGATTGAAGAGAATAGCCTCCAAACACATCACAAACTCATGAAGAAAGGGACAAGATCAATTTCTTTCCCTTCAATAACTGGATCTACTCTCCCTGGCTAAGTTGCGCACTTCCCTGTTGGCTAGAGCTCACTAATATTTTAGCCCTCTTCTAGACCTCCAAACCACTCCAAAATCACTAGAACAATAGATTGGGCGAAGACAAACCGCTTGGCTGAGTATCTTGCTGATTGAAGATGTTTTGATCCCTCAAATGAATGGATCCTCCTTTTGCAATGCACCCTCCTCTAGAACTCGTGCCAAACTCCCAATAAAAAATCTATCAAGGAAACCCCCTCCACAATAGGCTAGGAAAGGCACCCTAGGCCCAACAACCAAATCCCAATAGGTTTTGGCCTCCAAAACCTCCTACTCTCTCCAAATCGAATAGATCTTCCTCAACAAGTGTGCCCTCCTGCTGGAAAACCTCCACTGGTCCGCATTATCCTTCTCCTGCCCTGTAGAACCAACCTCTAGCTGAATAGAATGGTGAGGGAGGGATATTCCACCTTCGTGACCAAGCTTGGACCAGGAAAGGTGGAATCTTTCACCACCGAGCTGATCTCTAGGGTTTGTTCTCCCAAAACCCTCAAAACGTCCTTAGCTCAAGAGCTCAAGATGCAAAAGTGAAAATGACACGAATGAGGAGTGAGGTGCCCTCCTTTTTCCTTTATACCCCTGGTCTAATTCTCACTTGAGTTAATTGACCACCTTCTAAGGCTATCTCCTTACTTTTCTTCATGTGGCCTTTTTCCACTTAATTCACCTTTTTCCCAAAGTCACTTTTAAATTATAACATTATGCTTAGGTGAACACTTTGGAGCCCCTTAGTCCCCATTTCTCATGAGACTATAGTCTAGTGGGGACATCTAGACTACTAAGTCTCTGTAATCCTCTTATTAAGAGGTGGGGGACATTACAATCTCCCCTTACCAGAAATTGCTTGCCCACAAGCAATTTTGATCCTGTTTTTTGAAGAACCTATTCGTTCTCCCAAGTAGCATCCTCTATAGGCAAATCTTTCCACTTGATTAAGTATTCCCTGATGTTCCTTTTCCTTAGCCTCTTCTCCCTCACTTCCAACATTGCTTCAAGTATCAATATCAACTGTCCTTCCTCATCCAAAGGAGGTAGCTCCTCAATGGGAGTGATGTCTTTCGCTACGGCTCTGTTCAAACATGACACATGAACAACATTGTGTATTTTGCTTCCTAGGGGTAGATCAAGCTCATATGCCACGACCCCTACCTTTCTTCTCACCCTGTATGACCCAAAGAAGGGAGGTTGAAGCTTTTTTGCGCCATTCCTTTTTATAGATGCCTATTTGTAAGGTTTGAGTTTGAAGTACACAAGATCGCCAACCTCAAAAGTGCGTTCTACCTTGTGCTTTTTTGCCTGTATCTTTTGCTGATTTTGTGCCTTGTGCAAGTAATCTTTGAGCTCTTTGAGTATATCTTGGCTCTTTTGGATCCAATCCTATACCATAGGTGCTCTACTACCCCAAATACAATCTCCACAAAGGTGAGAGGATCATAACTGTATAAGGCCCTGAAAGGAGACATACGAATAAACATGTGGTAGGTGGTATTGTAACAATACTCGCCCAAGTGTAACCACTTAACCCATGCCTTCTGTTGCCCTGATACATAATTTCGGAGGTACCCTTCCACCCATTTGTTGACTATCTTTGTCTGGCCGTCAGTTTGCGGACGATAGCTAGTGCGGGGCTCAAGGCCGTACCTACCAACCTGAATAGCTTGTGCCAAAAGTTGCTCATGAACCTGCTGTCCCTATCACTCACAATGGTTTTGGGCAAACCATGCAACCTGAATATCTCTCTGAAGAACAGTTCTGCAACCTGTGAAGCACTGTAATCTGTGGCAATGGCAAAGAAATGGGCAAACGTAGTTAACCTATCCACTACCACAAAGATGCAATCCTTGTCCTAAACCTTGGGCAACCTTGTGATGAAGTCCATAGATATACTCTCCCATTTATGCTCTGGAATAGGGAGTGGTTGCAATAAACCTGCTGGATGAGTGTGCTCTTCCTTGTTTTCCTGACAGGTGGAACATTCCCAGATATGGTGCATTACATCCTCTTTCATGTCTCTCCATGCAAATCTTTCCCTAACCTGCCTGTTTGTCTTGACAAATCCTTGATGCCCAACTAATGGTGAATCATGACATGCCTACAACACTCTCCTTTTAAATTCTGACTCAGGAACCAAGAAAATTCGGCCCTTGTAGTAAATTATGTCATCTATGATTCTGAAGTTATCATTCTGTACCTACCCATCTATCAACTCACAAGCAAACCTGTTTTTAGAATACTCCACCAAAAGATGTGCCTTCCAGTCAACTGAAATATCTGTCATGGCATATACTGAAGGTCTCCTGGATAAAACATCAACCACCACATTGTTCTTCCCTTTGACGAATTCAATGTCAAAGTCATAAGCTTGGATCTTGCTAACCCATTTTTGTTGCCTCTCATTAAGGTCCTTTTGATCTAGGAAGTACTTGAGGCTATTGTAATCGGTCCTGACAACAAATTTCGCTCCAACCAAATATTGTCTGAATTTAGCCAAAGCATGCATGATGGCTAACATTTCTTTGTCATAAATAGTGTATAGGAGCTCAAGCCCCCTCAATTTTCGGCTCTCATAGGCCATGGGGTGCCTATTCTGCATAAGAACTACTCCAATGCCCTCACCCGAGTCATCACACTCCCATATGAAAGGCTGCGAGAAATCTGGTAAAGAAAGAATCAGGCAAGTGCTCATTACCTTCTTCATTTATCAAATGTCACCCGTGCCTCTTGGTTCCACCTAAATGCACCTTTTTGGTCAAATTTGTCAAGCGTGCGCAAAGTTGGGAGAATCCTTTGACAAAGCTCTTGTAGTAACTACAAATGCCAAGGAATCCTTTCAACTCAGTAAGAGTTTTGGGTGTTGGCCAGTCAAGTATAGCTTGTATTTTTTCTTGGTGCACCTGTACCCCTTTCTCTCCAATGATATGTCCCAAGTAAAGGACTTCAGTCATCTCAAATTCACACTTTGACTCCTTAGCGTACAAGGATTGTTCCTCCATAATGCTCAAGATTTGGTGTACATGCTTGAGATGATCTTCCCAAGTTTTTCTATAAATGAACAAGTCATCAATGAAGACTAAGAGAAACTTCCTCAATTGCTTGTTGAAGACGTGATTCATGCTTGATTTAAAAGTGGCTGGTGCATTAGTTAGCCCAAAGGGCATAACCAAAAATTCATAATGACATTTAAAAGTTGTTTTTGGCACAACTTGCTCCCTCATTTTGATTTGATGATACCCAGAGCGCAAGTCTATTTTGGTGAAGTAGATAACGCCATGTAGCTCATCCAATAGCTTATCTATCCGAGGGATGGGGTACCTGTTTTAATGGTCTTCTTGTTCAAGGCCCTGTAGTCAATGCACATGCACATAGTCCTTTCTTCTTTAGCAAAACCACCGAAGATGCAAAAGGACTAGAACTTGGCCTAATATGACCCATGTCCAAAAGTTCTTTAATAGCTTTTTCAATTTCATCCTTGTACTTTTTTGGGTGTCTATAAGGAGTAGTGATAACTGGTTTTGCGCCTTCTTCCAACTCTCTAATATGCCCAAACACCCTATCTGGTGGTGCTCCTGGAGGAATAGGTTCAAAAACTTTGCTGGCTGTCAATGATTTTTTGAATGTCACGAGAGTAATGAGGATGCCCCTCCTTATCCACCTAAACTGATATCATACATTCTGCTGCATATACAATGTCTTCTCTCCTAAAGATGGCCTCCATGCGCTTTGCTGTAACCACTCTAGGTGTATTACCTATCATTCCTCTTAATATCACCCTTTTTCCATTCTCTTCAATGAATGGCATCTCCATAGTTTTGTAGTTGGTAGTGATAGGTCCCAAGGTACTAAGCCATTGAACTCCCAAGATAATATTGGTATCTGGTAGGTCCATCACATAGAAGTCTTGTGGTAAGTCATGTCTTCTCAAGGTAAGTTTCAACCCTAGAATATACCTGTCACATGGCATAGTGCGACCCCTTGCTACCTCCACATGAAAACCCTCAAACTCTATTGTAGGTATATGCCTTCTTTTCAGCAAGGTCGAGTCAATGAAGTTATGTGAAGCTCCCCCATCTATGAGCACCGAAACCTTCTGTCCTTGAAGCACTCCCCTCATCCTGAAGGTATTGTACTTAGGAACCCCACTGATAGAAGCTATTGTGGCTTTCTTGTCCCCTGTAAGGCCGGAACCTGCTTCTTCGCCTTCTTCATCTAGTGTATGGTCTATTCTGGGTGGATTTGCCTCCATGTTCTCAATGTGGCCGAAATCTTCTTCATCCTCATCATTAGAAATCACCTCAATGTAATGTGCCTTGCCTTTACCCATGCATTTGTGTCCGGGCTCCCAAGGTTCCTTGCATGTGAAGCAAAGTTGCTTCCTCCTCAATTCTCTTCTAGTAGCCTCGTCTATCCTTTGTTTTCCTTTATCCACTCCCTTTTGATCTCTTCCCCCTTGGTTTATAGGTGGTCTAGGGGTGAATTTGGTTTTTGTTGCAGGACCCATCAAATCTCTAGTCCTCCATATGGCTTCCTGTAGGTTGGAAGGCTTAAAAGCCTTAACCCAACCACATAAAGGTTCCACCAAACCCTCAGTAAAGAGCATCAATAATCTAGCCTGAGACACATTTGGCACCATTATTGCCACCCACTGAAACTCTTCTATATAGATCTCTGGTGATCTAGTTTGCCTGAGTTGTGTGACCTCCCTGAAGTGTAGCTCGAATCTCCTTGATCAAACCTGTTAATAAGTCTCTGAGTGAACTCTGTGTAGGATGTAATCTGATTATGTCCCAAGCTAGTCATACCATGATACCACCATTCATGAGCTTTGCCTTCTAAATAAATAGTGGCAAACTTAATGGCATCCAATTCCCTCATGGGGTTAAGCTGCAAATAGGCATCTAACTTCTGCACCCAAGCTTGCACAGTGATCCTGGAAGATCCATCAAAGTAGGGAATCTCCATCTTTCCTACCCTGCGCTCTAGCTCATTATTATTCCTGTGATAGTTCCTTGGCCTACCCCTGAACTTGATACCACAATATTGATCCAAAGTAACTTGTCTCCCGAAACCTACACTCAATGCTACATACTCCCTGACATACTCCTCAAAATTGTCTTCTATCTCATGGAAGTGATTGTCCTGTGGATGACCATCCAAGAATGTGGGCATATAGGGTCTAGGACTGACTCTGCTGTTGTTTGGCTCTTTAGAGAAGCCTCCCCCAAATAAACTTTGTCCCTCTGTATGGTAGTTAGAGTCCTGCTCATGGTGATGTCTATTCCTCCCTTTAGAACCACTAGCTTCCCTTTTCACATTATTATTTGGGCCATCCCCACCATAGTTCATCTGCATAAGGAGGAACACAATCTTCTCTTGGCTAGCATTCAACCTCTCCAAGGTCTCCCTCATCTCAATCTGTCCCTTGCGCATTGTCTCCTGGGTCTCCTGTAGATGGTGTTGAAGGGTGAACTGTGTGTTGTCTATGGAGCTCTTCAA
Organism: Picea engelmannii; assembly: GCA_009831015.1. Lineage (NCBI taxonomy): Eukaryota > Viridiplantae > Streptophyta > Pinopsida > Pinales > Pinaceae > Picea > Picea engelmannii. The sequence goes on from ML843421.1 coordinate 24,824, forward strand.
CTCCTTTCTATACCTGCTAAAACCCGTGGTTCAATGTCATCACCTGATCCTTCCATTTCTGCCTCTGGTTCCCATGTCTGTCTCCCTTTCCTTCCCATATAGATACCATTGAACTTCTGCATGCGCTAATCCCCACAAGCTGGGAGGATTTAGCGCTCTTATACCACTGTAATGTTCCCAAACTGTTTCTTGCTTGGAAACTTGGGTTTTTCACTGAGTTTTTTGCTTGTTGTTTATCTGTTTTGCAGATCTGCCTTCAAGGTTTGCGTTGGAAAGGTTTGATGAAGTTTTATAGTGCATAATACAAGAGATATAACACAATGGAAAAGCAACAACCTCGGTTCTAACCTTTATTTAGATAATAAGAAGATCCTGATACAATAGATTTGCAGATCTGGATAGATACAAGAAGAATAATCAAGCTGGAATGATGGCTGCTCCAACAAGCTCAAAGACTGAAGAGAATAACCTCCAAAGGCACCACAAACTCATGAAGAAAGGGACAAGATCAATTTCTTTACCTTCAATAACTGGATCTACTCTTCCTGGCTGAGTTGCACACTTCCCTGTTGGTTGTAGCTCACCAATATTTCGGCCCTCCTCTTCTAGACCTCCAAACCACTCCAAAATCACTAGAACAATAGATCAGGGGAAGACCAACCCCTTGGCTAAGTATCTTGCTGATTGAAGGTGTTTTTATCCCTCAAATGAATAGATCCTCTTTCTGCAGTGCGCCCTGAAATATCCCAAATCCGACGGATCTGGATATCTACTATTGAACTAGTGTTCTGACTTTCGGATTTGATACTCTAGGGGTTTCTGGATGTGTTTTGGTTACTTGTTTAACATGCTTGGTGATTTTTGCATGTGTGTCATATAATTAAGGTTTGAGCAGTATATATGATGCATGCGAAATAAGGAACCGACACAATCTCAATAACATGTATTATATGGAAAAAGCAGGAAATACAACTGATATGCTGAAAGTAGAGAAATAATCATTAGCCTCATGAATCGTCACTGGAATACAATGCAACTAATACAAAATACTCGTGATCAGATGATGTGGATAGGTCTGCACATGCATGGATAGATCGACAACATGCAGCTCTAGAAACTCACGGTAATTACTGAAAATGATGGATAAAATCGCCCCAGTGGTTATACTCAACCAATCGGCCTGAAAACTGTCCCAAACTGTGCACCCTGGCCTCTAGGCTCCTCCTGATATCTGTTGGATTGAAGATCGGCTCACTGAAGCTCTGAACAAAGCCCAGATGGTATCCACTAGGGGTTGTGCACCTCTTAGGCTCTCACAATGCATCGTAGTGATTCTCCCGTCAGAATCCACTGATATATATCTCGAAATGTGTGCCCTAGCCTCCTCTGTACTGGGTCGAAAGGGTTTCCCCAGATCAGATCTGAAAAATCTCCCTAGAAACCCAAATGTCCCTCCTCCAGTGCTGCCCACTTCCTGGCTGTCTGATGCGCCTTGGCAGATTCCATCGTTAGAATTTGATGACTGGTAGCTCAAAAGAAGCGCCCTGGCCTCCTCTCAACCGGGTCGGAAGTAATCGACGAGATAAGCCCTGGTCTCATGCAGCTACACAAAACCCTCTCCAACCCTTGCGCCCTCACTAGCTGCACTGCGCAATCTTTGCAATGGATCTAAATACTCCTTAACTGGCACGGTGAAATACCTAGATGGTATTTCCGATAGGCTAGGGTGTGTCTTCCAACACCGAAACCGATTTGGGTGGTGGTTTCCTCCAGAAATCCACAAAACATCAAAAGGGTCGACTTCCTCCTCTGGAACTTGTTCTCAAATCCAAATCATAACATAATGTGGAATTAGGTCGTGTTCCTCCTTTTATATCTTTTTCGATCTAATTCTCCGTTGACATCACTTAAGCTAGGTGCTTTTCCTCCTAAGTTGAGTGATTAATTAATTAAGTCCCTCCTCAACACTGTTTCTTCTATTTCTCCGTTGACTTTGGCTTAAATGACTTTTCCTATGCTTTTTGGCCTAATTCATCGTTTAGCCATTTATTCACTCTTATTTCTCCCCTTGTTCCCTGTTTGTGCTTGACTATAGTCTACGGGAACAGATAGACTACTAAGTCACTCCCTGCTGGCCTACTCTTGGGAACGGGACATCACAGTCCTCCCTTCCCGAGATTGCTTGTCCTCAAGCAACATCAATCCTGGGTGCTGCAATATGTGCTCTCCCTCCCATGTGTCATCCTCCACTAGAAATCCCCTCCATATGATCAAGCACTCCTTGATAACCCTGCTCCTCAATCTGCGCTTTCTCTGCTCTAGCACCTCCTCCGGTACTAGATCCAACTGATTGTCCTCATCCAAGGGTGGCAACTCCTCTGAAATGCTAACCTGCTGTCTCACTGCCTTTATAAGGCAAGAAATGTGGAATACGTTGTGAATCTTGCTACCCTCCGGTAGCTCTAGCTCATAGGCCACTTTGCCTACCATCTTGCTGACTCTGTACGATCCATAGAATCTAGGCTTCAGCTTCTCTGCCTCGCTTCTTTTCAAGGAAGACTGTCTGTACGACTGTAATCATAGAAAAACCAAGTCCCCTACCTCGAAACTGCGCTCTACCCTCTCCATGTCTGCATAGATCTTTTGCTGGTTTTGAGCTGCCTGTAAGTTCTCCTTTACCGTCCATAGAATCCTCTGACTCTCCTCAACACAGTCTTTGGCCCCCGGGACCCTGCTATCCCCAAACACAGTCTCCACAAAAGAGGGTGCATCGTATCCATACAATGCTCTAAATGGTGACATCCTGATAGACATGTGGTAAGTTGTGTTGTAACAATACTCACCCATGTGCAACCATCTCACCCATGTGCGCTGCTGCTCGCCCACATAATTTCTCAAATACCCCTCCACCCATTTGTTGACTATCTCTGTCTGTCCATCTGTCTGTGGGTGGTAGCTGGTACCATCTTTGTCACTGACTATCTGCCTGGGTAAATCGTGCAATCGAAAAACCTCTCTGAAAAATAGCTACGCTACCTGTATGGCCTTGTAGTCCGTGTGTATGGCAAAGAAGTGTGCAAATTTGCTCATCCCGTCGACCACTACAAATATACAGTCCCTGCCTTGCACTCGAGGAAGACCTGTAATGAAGTCCATAGAAATGCTCTCCTATTTCTGCTTCAGAATGGGTAGAGGTTGAAGTAACCCCACGGGGTGTGTCTGCTCGGACTTGTTCTGTTGACAAGTTGTGCACTCCCAGATTTGTTTCAGTACATCATCCTTGAGACCGTTGCATGAGCTTCTCTCCCTGATCTTCCTGTAAGTTTTGAAGTATCCTTGATCTCCAATTGTAGGCGAATCGTGACAAACCTTTAGAACGTTCCCTTTTAAAGTAGATTCTGGAACCAAGTAGATCTGGTCCTTGTAGAAAATGACATCATCTAGCACCCGATATCTATCATCAACTACCTGTCCATCTAGAACCTCACAAGCAAATTTGTTTTTGGAGTACTCCAAATGTGCCTTCCAGTCTGTGCAAATATCCATCATCGAACACCCTGTTGGCCTCCTGGACAAGGCATCTCCTACGACGTTTCTTTTTCTTTTAACATACTCAATGTCAAAGTCAAAGACATTGAGACTGTTGTGATTAGTCTTCACTACAAACCTGCTACCCACCAGATACTGCCTGAATTTGGTTAAGGCATGCATGATTGCTAGCATTTCCTTGTCGTAAATCGAATAGTCTCTCCGACTCATTGAGCTTCCTACTCTCGAACATAATGGGATGGCCCCCCTGCATCAAAACTGCTCCAATTTGAACCCCTGATGCGTCGCACTCTTAGACAAATGGCTGTGAGAAATCTAGAAGGGCTAGAATAGGGAATGTGCTCATAACCTCCTTCATTTTCTCAAAAATCTACTGTGACTCATCCGTCCGATGAAAAGCACCCTTCTTCGTTAGATCTGTGAGTGGTGCTCCCAACTGTGAAAAGCCTCTGACAAACTGCCTATATTAATTGTATAACCGAAAGAATCCCTTCAGCTCTGTGAGGTTCTTGGGTGTTGGCCAATCCATAATGGCCCTGATCTTCTCCTGATGAACCTGTATTCCCTGCTCACTGATGATATGCCCCAAGTACAGTAGTTCCCTCATCTCGAACTCACACTTGGACTCCTTGGCATATAATGACTGTGCCTGCATAATGCCCAAGACCTCCTCCAAGTGTGCCAGATGCTCATCCCATGTCCTGCTATAAATCAAAATGTCTTCGAAGAATACCGAAAGGTACTTCCTCAACTGCCCCCTGAAGGTGTGATTCATGGAAGAATAAAAAGTGGCTGGTGCGTTGGTCAACCCAAACGACATGACCGAAAACTCGAAATGTCCAAAATGGCATCTGAACGCTGTCTTCTCTATGTCCCGCTGTCTGATGTTGATCTGATGATATCATGATTGCAGGTCAATCTTGGTGAAGAAAACTGCCCCGTGTAGCTC
>ML843423.1:0-13933 GCA_009831015.1 Picea engelmannii
ATTATGCTGGATATTTTACTATCACTCTATCATTTCTAGCATTTCATTTTTGTTCTGCATATTTTATATATCTGGTATCTTGCACTTTGAGAAAGCCATAAATGATGAACATTGGATCAAGGCTATGGAATAAAAACTAAATCAAATAGACCAAAGGAAAAAAATGTGATTGGGACAAAATGGGTCTTCAAAAACAAGTTAAACAAAGATGGACATGTAACCAAAAACAAAGCAAGACTAACATGCAAAGGATATGCTCAAGTTGAAGGAATAGATTTTGATGAAATCTTTGCTCCCATGGCCAGAATGGAAGAAATAATAATGTTTTTGTCTTATGCATGCTCCAAAAGGATCAAAGCGTATCAGATGGATGTAATATCATCTTTTCTAAATGGATAATTAGAAGAAGAAGTCTACATAGAACATCCAAAAGGGTTTCTACTATCTAAGAAGGAAGACTATGTTTGCAAATTGAAGAAACATTTGTATGGAATTAAGCAAGCTCCGAGAACTTGGTACTCAAGATTAGACATGTACTTATAGAAAAAAGGATTCAGAAGGGAAAACGTAGATAGTAACCTTGACATAAAAGTGGATCAAGTTAGTATGATTATTATTAAAGTGTATGTTGATGACATCATATTTGGAAGTGACGATGATAGATTGAGTCAAACGTTTTCCAAGGATATGCCTAATGAATTTGAAATGTCCCTACTTGGGGAGTTGACTTTCATTTTGAGAATACATATATCTTAGCTATATGAAAAAAATTTCATTTCCAAAACCAAGTATATCAAGGAAATGTTAAAGAAGTTCAAAATGGAAGACTGTAAACTTGTGATTACTCCTATGGTTATCGATTGCAGGTTGAGAAAAGATGATGAATCTAAATAAGAGGATCAAAGACTCTACAGATCAATGATTGGTAGTCTACTCTATGTGACAACTTCAAGACCAGATGTAATGCAAGTAGTTGGATAGGCCGAGAGATTTCAAGCGACACCAAAGGAAACCCATGTTCCAGCAGTAAAAAGGATCTTCAAATATCTTAAAAGAACAATAGAATTTGGAATACAATATGCAAAAGGAAATGAGTTAACTCCGGTCACCTACACAGATACAGATTGGGAAGGAAGTATCGATGACATAAGAAGTACACGTGGAATATCTTTCTACTTAATTGATTGCTTAGTTTCTTGGTTGAGAAAGAAGCAATATTCAGTATCCTTATCCACAACAGAAACATAATATATCACAACAACAACATATTGTACTCAGATTCTTGGGATGAAGCAAACCTTGCAATACATACAAGTGAGATATGATGAGCCTATTTCGATACTCTGTGACAACACTAATGCTATAAACATATAAAAGAATCCAGTGATGCATTCCAAGACCAAACATATTCCTATTAAGTTCCACTTTCTATGGGAACAAATCATATAAAAGAATATCAAGTTGGAGTACATTGGGACAAAAGAACAAATTTTAGACATGTTCATAAAACCTTTTCCTAGGGAGACCTTTGAGTATCTTCGACAAAAACTGGGAGTAATTTATTATCTAAATTGATTTACATAATGTTCTACATAACAAAAAGATGAATACTATCAGGGGGAGTTACCCTTTTTCATTGATGTCAAAAGGGGAGAGAAAAATAGTAAAACTTGAAGCATGAAGACGGGGGAGTTAGGATGAAGACAACATGACAGTATAGTCATTGCGATCAGAGCACGAAGACAATGAGAATATAGTTTTTTTACTAAGTTTCCATCTATTGTTCCAGAGTCTACACCTAAGGCTATAAAGTCTAAGCATCCAAAGTGAGTGAGTGATAAAAAGGGGAAGAAACAACTTCAAGGAAAGAAGCTATGGCTGATTTCTGAGTTGTCTTTGTCTAGATTCCAAATATTCTTGAATGTTGATATCCCGCTCGATGGCGGCCCATGAACATTCGAGCTCTGTTCAGGTGATGGCAGTCTTAAGTATGGTATCGAAAAGATTCAAAGCGATGATGGTTTGATATGATAGATCGGTTTCGATGTTGTCTTCCTTACAACAGGTACGGTCATGGGGAGAACATACCTTTAAAAAAGGGTTGTTGTTTTAAAGTTCTTATTTCAATTTTAGATTATACGAGGAAAATTCAGTGAAGCCAATCGAAGGGTTTAACAAAATCGAAGGTTGTTTTCCGTAATTGAGTTAAAATCTGAAACCGAGTGTGAAAATGAAAGAAAGACATAGAGTTCTCAACAATGTGGGGAATCAATTTCAGAGGAATCCCACACTGTAGCAGAAGAAGAAAAGGAAGAGATACCTTGATGAAAGCATGGTCTTGTACCTGCTAGTAGTCGATACAGAGGAAAAGTTGTAAATAACTAGATAACTAGAACCTGATCACCACAGTAGAAGTTATACTAAATTGCAGCTAAAACATTCATCAAAGATGTATATAATGTAAAAAATGACATGAAGTATGAAATAACAGAGGAAAACACATAACTCAATCTTGATGGAATATGGAGTCTTCAATTTTCTTTGTATTAATCCTGGCTAAAAAGAACTTTCTCTACTACAATCTCCAACCGAAAAAAAATCCCTTTGGGTCTCTTCCTAAATGTATATTTAAACAAACTTCTAAACATTTAGAATTTCGATCGTTCTGGAAACTTGTCAGTTAAAAATGAAAAAATGGAATGTTTCATCTCCTCATCTTTTGTCTTCCCTCGTAAGGGCAGAGCACCTTCCTTTCTCTGCTCTTTCGGCTCCAGAAATAGAACGGGTTGACATCTATCATAATTTAGCACCAGAAACCTTCCCCTTCGCCTACTCAATGCAAATGACACACCTTTCAACCAACTAGGATATCAACCTGGAAGGCTCTGCTTGGTTGCTTGCCTCAAAGGTGTAACAACTCTTCGCCAACTGTGGCAACCTTTTCCCTACTTGTCGGTCTTCCGTGATGATAGAGCATAATTGCAAACTTGGCTGTACTAGCCATTTGTCCACTTAGACCATATCAACCTAACCTATTTGGGATATCTTTGCTTTCTCCTTCTCCACATTTTCTTTGATGTCTAACAGGTGTTTAACTATATTGATTTTTCCCAACGTCCCAGCACTGCCTTTCTTATCAAGGTCTAACAAACTTTTATTTATCAAGGAGAACGTTTCCTCACAAGAATTCATCACCTTTTTAGCTCTTCCCCTGCTTTCTAATATATTCTGCTACCAGACCTTCAGCAAGATATTCCCTCTAGTTTGTTCTGCGGTGGATAATTTGGAGTTGTTGACCATCTCTATCTTCATCATAGCTATAAAAACGTCCTAGAAAGCAACCCGAGCTGCCCCAACTTCTCTTTATCTCAAAGAAATATTTTCTAACACTTGATCTATCGTCTGAAAGTGGTTATAAATGGTTCCCACTTTTACAAGAAAGTCTTGTTGAGCCGTTAATACCTTTTATCGGATTTCGACAACTTGGGATATGAACATTTTTATGTCTAAAACCTTATTCTCAGCGACATCCAACTTCGACTGCAACTGTATTATTTGTTTCTCATGTTGGCTTACCTGCGTTTGGCTTACTTTCGCTGACTGGCGCACCAACTCAAGGTCAGATCTAAGCTTCTTGATATCCTGCAGATCAGCTATTCTGGCATGCTCGAGGCTTCTGCTCACCTCATCCCTGGCGTTTTCTTCCACCGTAGCCACCCTAGCTTCCAACTTGCCAATTAAGAGGTTCTTTCACTTCAACTGTGCCTTCAAGGTTCCCACAGAGTACTGGTTAGCTGTAGCATAAGCCCCCGGTGTTCCTGCTATCTTGTCGGCAAATTCCTCCTCCCCTACGACCATTCCTTCTGTCAAGATTTTAAATCTTTTAGCCACTATGCCTGCTTTTTGATATGATTCTTACTTCACTACAACCTTCCTTTTCTTATCAAAGAAAAATTCATTAGGGTGTAATTCTTCGACCGAAATGGGCATTAGTTCTTCCCTGAAAATCCATCCCGCATCGGGGTTCCCCTTTGTGAACTGTAAGGCTGTGATAGAAGCAATGGGACTACCGATTTCATTGAATGGTTGTTTCGGGGTAGCATTTGTGGCTGGCTTGTTTGACGTGAGTGATACTAAGTCACCCGACCCTTACGAGGGTATCTCTGCTTGAACTTGGACCTGCTTGCTCGACGTACCCTTTTCGGGGTTTCCTTCCTATTGGTAGGGGATTTCGGCTCCTCGCTCTGAGATTCTAGCCTCCCATGTTTCCTCTTGGTTCTTATCCTTGTTAGGACTCGATTCCTTTGAACCTTTGGCTTCCGCCTACTGTGTAATCAGAAGCTTTGGGGTTTCACCCTGTAAAACTTGGGGGAGACAACTCCACCGGTGCTCCTAGAATTTAAGGAAATTGGCCATATCTCTGGGTGGCAGGGCTTGAATCCAACTTAGGACTTCAGAGTAGGACCTTGCACCCCAGAATATTTTATCATGAGAGGAATCCTCATGTTCATATCTCTTCCGACCACAACTCGCCAGGTGATTGCTCACAACCTTATTAGGGTCATGCTTCTTGAACTCAATATCCACCAGCTTCATTTCTTCTAAAGTCGTAGCCTCGTCTTTGGCATGGACAAAATCTAACAAGGAATATGCACCAATATGAATGGGGAAGGGCAGCCATACATTTTTTGATACTCCTTGAGCTCTTTTCTTATTCCACCGAGCACATTTTGTCTGGCAGTCTCGCAACACAATAGTTTATCTAGCAAGAGTATAGGTAGAGCATATGGAGTGCAAGATAACAGATATAATAAATATACAGAACATAAATAAAATGCTAGAAATGGAAGAATAACAGTAATATAACCAGCATAATCTCCACAATAACACATAATGATATAAGAACAACCACAGAAATAACACTTTGATTCAGGAAGCAATGTTCATGGGCCTCTTCGAGGGGGCAACCTGCAATCGAGTATTGCTTTGTTACAATAATCTCCAAGCTAGGGTTTTCATACCCTTGACCCTTATTTATACTAAATATGTCTATCAAGAGAAGCATCTAGAGGAAGATGCTTCCATAAGCGGAAGCTTCTATTAGGTATTCTTACATCTGCCTTATTCTATTTTATTGAAAGGCCTTATTAATATTGACCTTTATTATATTTGAATATATTGATCTACCTATGTGCAGGTTAGGACCTTAACATGTCCGCCCCCTTAAAAATAGCCTTGTCCTCAAGGCTTGAGATGTGGAAACTGTTGCAGAATGGTAGTTGGTTCCCAAGTGGCATCTGTTGGAGTCATATATTTCCACTGGACTAGCACTTCCTTGATGGTTCTCTGACATAGGCGATGCTCACGCTGGTCCAAAACTGTTTCTGGGTGTAGCCAAATGGATCCTCCTTCAGCTAACTCTGGAAGGTTCGTTTGAATTTGGCACTTAGTTCCAATCACCTTCTTTAAGCATGAAACATGAAAAATAGGATGTAGCTTCGACTGACTGGGAAGAGCTAACTGATATGTGACTTGTCCCACATGCTTGAGAACTGTATAAGGACCATAAAATTTTGGCGCTAGCTTCTGACAATGCTTGGCCTTGAGGGAAGTTTTCTTGTATGGTTGCAGTCACAGAAACACATGATCGCCTTCTGCAAATTGACGTTCAGAGCAACCTTGATCTGCTTGTTGCTTCATGCGATTCTATGCCATGACCAAGTTCTCTTTAAGGGTATGAAGAATATCCTCTCGAACTGTAAGTGTTTGGTCAACCGCCTGGACCTTCGAGGTACTCGGTAAGTATGAGAGAACTGAAGGTGGCTTATGTCCATATACCGCTTCAAAAGGAGTCATGCGAGTAGCTGTATGGTAGGAAGTGTTGTACCACCATTTGGCTAGGGGTAACCATTGAGCCCACTGATGTTGTTTTTCAGAGGCAAAACACCTCAGATATGTTTCCAAACACTTGTTGACAACTTCTATTTGACCATCAGTCTGGGGATGATAAGCTATGCTGAGATGCAATTGGGTGCTCTGTAGCTTAAAAAATTCTTGCCAAAAATTGCTTCTGAAAGTTGGGTCACGATCAGAAACAATAGAGTGCGGCATGCCATGAAGCTTGAAGACCTGGTCCATGAAAATTTGAGCCACCGTGGATGCAGTAAATGGGTGTTGAAGAGCGCAGAAATGAGAATACTTGGAAAGGCGATCCCCAACCACCATTATGACTAATTTATTCCTTGATTTGGGTAAGCCGATAATAAAGTCCATAGATATATCTTTCCAAATAGCAGGTGGAATTGGAAGCGTTTGTAGTGTGCTTGGAGATTTGACTATTTCTCCCTTGTTGTGTTGACACACCTCACATTCAGCAACAAAATTACGAATATTGTGTTTCATACCATCCCCAAAAAAAGAACGTTTGAACCTGTCATATGTTTTAGTGAACCCTGAGTGCCCCGCTGTGGGTGTAGCATGAAGCTCAGAAAGTACCATGGATTTAAGCTTTGATTGTTTACTTAAATACAAACGGCCTTTGTAGCGAAGCTCATCCTACAGCCAAGAGTACCTTGGGGGAGCCTTAGCCTTGGTCTGCAATTGCTGGATCAGATGCGAACTTTTGGGATCTTGAAGCCATTCCTGGCGCATAGCTTGGAGCCAATCAGGTACAATGAAGGAAAGAGAAAAAAGGGATCCTTCTTATTCATATTTTCGGGACAGTGCATCCGCCACTACATTGTCTTTTCCCTTCTTGTAAATGATCTCATAATCATATCCAAAGAGCTTAGTCACCCATTTTTGTTGCTCCTGGGAGGAAATGCATTGTTCCAAAAATTACTTGAGGCTTTGATGGTCGGTCTTAATTTGGAAGCATTGCCCCAAGAGATAAGGGAGCCACAGATCAACAGCATGAAGAATAGCCAACATTTCCTTTTCATAAATGGGTTTTCCCAGATTCCTTTCAGACAGTTGCTTGCTGGTGAAGGCCAAAGGTCGACCCTCTTGCATAAGGATAGCGTAGATTCATTTCCTTGAGGCATCACATTCCAACACAAAGGTCTTTCTGAAAACAGGAAGGGCCAGAACCGAAGTGGTGCACATGGTCGTCTTCAAGTTTTGAAAATCTTGAGCCGCGGTTGGAGTCCAAGTGAAAGAGTTCTTTTTTAGGAGATCAGTGAGAGGTGCTGCAATCTTTCTGCAGTTCTTAACAAACTTGCCATAATACCCTATTAAGCCCAGAAATCCATGCAATCTTTTGAGAGTCTTTGGGTGCGGCCAGTCTTGCATAGCTTCAATCTTTTTTGGATCCACCCTGACGCCATCCTTGCTAACCAGATGACCCAAGTATTCTACTTCTGAGGCACCAAAAGCACATTTAGACTGTTTCAGGAAAAGTTGGTGCTGAGAGAGGAGATGGAGAAATTGATCCACATGAGTAAGATGGTATGTCCAGGTTTTTCTATAGATGAGGATATCATCAAAGAAAACTAAGACAAAATGACGGAGAAAGGGATGGAAGACATGATTCATGAGGCTTTGGAAGGTGGAGGGGGCATTACACAAGCCAAAGGGCATGACCAAAAACTCATAGTGGCCCTCATGAGTGAGAAAGGTCATCTTGGGATTGTTTGCCTCTTTCATACGTATCTAGTGATAGCCCGAGTGAAGATCAAGTTTAGTAAAGAATTGGGCCCCACTCAATTCATCCAGGAGGTCATCAATGACAGGAATGGGAAATTTTTCTTTAATGGTCAGTTTGTTGAGGGCACGAAAGTCAGGACACATTCTCCAAGAACCTTCTTTCTTCAGGACCATGACTATAGGAGAAGAGTAAGGGCTTGTACTAGGGTGGATAACGCCTTCATTAAGGAGTTCCTAGACCATTTTCTCAATTTCATTTTTTTGTGAAAAGGGGTGGCGATATGGATGGATATTGGGAGGAAGGCTTCCAGGTACAAGGGGAATGGAATGATCATGAACACCGTGGGAAGGAGGGAGTCCTTGGGGAGTGGAAAATACCATTTGATGTTTAGAAAGGAGGGCTTGGAGGTCATGCGGCACTGGGGGTGTCTCTGTTGCTTGTATGGCATGGAGTTGGGCAATGACACCAGAATGACCTTTTTTGAGTAGCTTTTCCATGCGATGGGAACTAATGACCTCAGGTGAACCAACAGTGATGCCTTGGAATTTATATTGGTGGCCTTCCTGGTTGAATTGCATGGTTAATTCCTTAAAATCCATGAGAATGGGACCCAAAGTTATTAGCCAGTCTGCACCCAACACAATGTCACAACCACCCATGTCAATAGCAAACATATGGTATTTTAGGTGGTAGTCACCGATTTGGAGATGCACATTTTCACAACGCCCTCCACATTTCATGGAACCACCATTGGCAATCATGATTTGGAAATTGTTGACAGCATGGATGTAGCAATGAGTTTCTTGGGAAATGCGGCGATAAATAAAATTATAGGTGCTTCCACTATCAACCAGAATGATGACCTTCCGATGCTTGATGTAACAGATTAAATTGAGGGTTTGGGGAGCGGAGAAGCCAGTGAGAGCATTGAGGGAAATGATGGGTTCTACTTCAGGAGGGTCTGGGGGAGGGGTTATGTCAGTGATTTTAGGTGACTCAAACACAAGGGGAGTTTCAACCTCCTCTTCCAAAATATCCTCAGAGATGGCCATAAAAATATTTTGTTCCTTACACTTGTGGCCCGAGAAATATTTGTCATCACAATTATAACAAAGGCCTTTGAGTTGGCGTTCAACCATTTCAACCCTGGTGAATTTTTTGATCTTTAATGGGGCGGAGGGAGTAGTGGTAGTGACGGGCTTAGGGCAAGGGATAAATGAGGGTTTTCAGTTTTGAGAGGACACAACCTGTTGTGCTTCTTTAGCTCTTTTAGTAGCCTCCACCCAACTCAAGGGTCGATCCATGAGGGCATGGGCCCGAATCTCCTCCTTGAGACCACTCATAAAACACTCTTGAAAGAAAGCATCAATCATGCCCTATGTTTGAAAAGCCAGGCGCTCAAAGGAAGCTATGAAGTCTTCTACTATGTCGGATTGTTTCAACTTTGTCAAATGACCCAAATGGTTGGTGTCTGTGTCAAAGCGTTCATAAAGTTCAGTCACAAATTGGGTCCAAGCAATATACCCTTGACGGGAAGTTTTTCTCCATTGCCACCATTGCCAACATTCTTGATCTAGATGGATAACACCATACCAGAGTTTGGCCAAGTCATCTGTGATGTCGTATAAAGAGAAATAATGTTCCATTTGGGTTACCCAACCAGTGGGGTCCGAGCCATCAAATTTGGTCACATCCACTCGCAGAAGGCATAGGTCACGTTGAAAGTGATGGGGCTAAAAGGTATGGGAATGGGAGGAATGTTCACCTTCAGTCTTTGGAGGTGCTTTAGAGAAAGGGTCCTCTATAGGGATCTTCAGTTTGGTGCAGAGTGATGCAAAGACAGATTCAAGTTGGGTGGTCAGTTCTTGTTTAACTTTCTCCATTGAGGACTGCATGGTTGTATTGATGGATGAGTCGATGGAGGAAACAATAGCACTGAGTTGTTTCACTTCTTTTTGGGTCTCAAGGAAACTAGATTGCAAGGTGTTGAAGTGAGTTTTGAGATCTTGGCTACGGGTATGGGCCATGAGGATGGGTGAACTGAAAAGGGGCGGGCGCGGTCAAAAATTTTGCCAAAAAATGATATGGATGAATGTGATAAGGGCAAAGAGATGAATCCAATGGAATAGGTCTCAAATAATGGTGAAACAATTTCCAGATTTATTTATTTTTACCACTTGTGGAGTTATACTCCGGTCTGAAGAATACTACAGTGATGAAATCCCAAAATTCTTAACCAGAAAGAAATGTGTATTTACTTGGCAACCCAAACACAATTGTATGACAATAGATCTGGTCTGTTTTAATTTGTTTATGTTTTTGTCCCCCAAGGGTTAGGTATTCAAGGGTTCTACAGACAAGGGTTTTCCCTATGCTATAGCTCTCTGATATACGTGCAGGGTCCAACAGTAGTACTCGGCCCAATATCTCAGGGTACTAACTAAGGAGGATAGACTGTACCCTTAGCCATACTACTCGACTACCCAGGTACTAGAGAGTATCTTCCCGAGTGTTGTTCTCGATGACACTATAGCAGTCCGACAACTTATAGGTTTATCTAAAGAGGGCTTTAGGAAATCTAGGTTGATCCGTACACAGGTGCTATCTGATGCGCTACCACTCGAAGGGGTACCAACAGGGCTTACAAGGGTGGCCAACAGATGTGTGCTTAAGAACCGCTTGTATTTCATGCGTGTATGAATCCCTCAACCGCAATTTTATGCACATAACGACAGATCTTTGTGGCTTAAAGACGTCGAAATATGTCTCTACCCTGGAAAAAAAAAATCCCACAAATTCTGCCAAGGAAAGTGCTCTGATACCACTTGCAAGATACTAGATATAATAAATATGCAGAACATAAATAAAATGCTAGAAATGGCAGAATAACAGTAATATAACCAACATAATCTTCACAATAACACATAAATGATATAAGAACAACACCATAAATAACACTTTGATTCAGGAAGCAATGTTTGCGGGCCTCTTCGAGGGGGCAACCTCCAGTCGAGCTAGGGTTTTCATACCCTCGACCCTTATTTATACTAAATATGTCTATCATGAGAAGCATCTAGAGGAAGATCCTTCTAGAAGCGGAAGCTTCTATTAGGTCTTCTTACATCTGCCTTATTCTATTTTATTGAAAGGCCTTATTAATATTGACCTTTGTTACATCCGAATATATTGATCTACCTATGTGCGGGTTAGGACCCTAACATGGAGGAACAGAGGTGCCGAAAACCCTGATATATGAAAATTTCACCTTTATATACCAATCTGCCACGCTACTCAGGTTGGTCGTGACGCTATCCAGAATCCTGGGAGGTGGCTAGCCGAAGATGGTGACATGCAATGGAACCATTACCCAGATGAAGATCTCGTAGATGAATTCTTTGGCTTTATCCTCCCAAAGCTTTGAGTGTTAGACATGAATAGGCTCTATATTAGATGGAGCCCAACTCCAATTCATTAGTGGGAAGGGTGTCATGAAGCAGATAGCATCCATGATGTAAGTAGACATAAAGAATGAAGTTGCTTTCTTACTCGCCCTCTATGCTCGATATTCGGTAATTCAACTGGTTAGATTGTCAGACAACAGTTTGGCCCAGTCAAAGGAGAAACCCTCAACAACTGTATGAATAAGCGGTACCCATGGGAGGAAGAAATGGGTAGTGTCCTCCTTCTCATACAACCTGCAGGCCATCATCGCTATATACTTGAATTGTGGTTCCAAGGAAGATATTGAATAGATTCTATGAGTATCAGCCCTGAATTTCACGGGGTGTGAGACCCAATCTTTGATCAAATCGGATAAAAAAAATTCATACTGCTCACACTCCTTCTTCTTGAAACCTTCTAGAAATTCGGCATTGTGAGTAAGGTTTGGTGTGGGTGACAATTTATACATTGCCCGCAAATGTTCTGGTCTGAAAGTCCCAATCGTTACCTTCTGTTCGTTGATAATCATCCTGGTCGGGATGTCCACATGGTCCAACACCCACCTAATCATATCACAATAGGGAAGAAGCTGGGGCCTCATCGCTATTTTGTGCATCTCTACTTGAGCGACGATTTTTTATTTGGTTGACAAGTCATCTTTCTTGTTGTCGCTAGAATCATCCGAACAGTTTACCGATTTGGGTTGTAAAGTGTTGGAAACATATGACCATGTCTTGACAGAATTAATACTTCGGGGTGAGGTATCGGGAACAACATTTGAACCCTGACCTAAACTCTCGACATCTACCTTGGGCGCTTTTGGTGGAGCCATGATAGAGGGACCTGCAACTGGATCTCCTGTCGAAAAAATTGAAAACACAAACATCAGTTATCCTGGTGAAATGGCTCTGCACGCAAATAGAAATGAAAACTGAAATAATGAAGGAAAAACTCTCTATCTTGGTCATTTAAGCCCATGTGTGTCCTTGCCACAGAACAATCAAATCGCTTAATAGAAAGATTTATAAGTAAAAACGTGATCTTACCATCCGTCACCTCACTGCAATTCAAATAAATGCCATAAATGCTTGATGATTCATAATATTGAAAACGCAGAATCATTCAAAACTTCATTTGTAAACCGTGTGTGTTAAAGTTTGTTTAAGGTGCTAATTATTTTGGTTTAGTTATTTCAATTTAGTGCACTTAGTTGCTAATCCCCTTTTCGGCGTTCGCCACATCGGGTGTTTTCGCTCCTAGCCACTGAACCTTAAAAACTCGAAATCTCGATGGTGCGATTTAATTGATTAAAAGTGATTTGACTTAAGCCTTTAATTAATCCATGCTTAATTAAAGAAAATCGGGACTTCGTGGATCGGGGTTACAAGGGTGCTTCCCTTTGGGGAAACAATCGTCGAGTCACGAAATCACGATAGTAACTAACTAGGGTTTAAAGTGTTTTGTTCTTGATACTAACCTGGGTAACTTTAACAGTGACTTCGCAAGTCGAAGGCTTGAGAAACGTTCAATGCGTAACTCCTGAGAGAGAGGGTACGAGGTACTAAGAGATGATAATCTCTGCTTAGTCTTTTAGTAATGGTGATTACAATTAGGAAGGTTTTATCCATTTCGCACATCAGGATATTGCGATTTTAGGGGGTAGAAATGTGAAACAAACAAAGTCCCGAAATTCAACCCTTTTTGGGCTTAAGTATAACATTTCATGTATTTAGAGAAAGGCGGCTCCAACTAGGGATCTCGTCTCCTTGCGGGATGAGAAGGATAGCAGACCAAGTGCCTAAGAAAGGGTAAATAGCGTCATCAGTTTGCTTCAGTGAAACTTCGTTTGGAAAGGGTGTGCAGAGGCAAATTTGAGGTTTCGACTTTAATTATGAAACTTTCAAAACTCGACACACTTCCTAAACTTGACTGCAATCCATTCGGTAACTTTCCCTTTCTCGAGACTGAATTTGGAGCTACTTAAGATGGTCCAATCAATCTTAGGAAAATCAACAGATCTGGTAGGTTTTAGTTTGTGTCAAAACGAAGTAAATCCCATGTTTTTAATCGGGGAGACCTGCATGAACTCGAGCTGTGGATCCAATTTAAAAAAAAATGATTACCAGAGTGTAGTATAATTTAAGTATGATAGCCTTACAAAATATCTTAGATATTGCTTCACTACCAGCGAGCCTTTTCAGTACCCCAGTGAAGTTATCTGGTTCCCTTTCTTGAATTTCCTTTCACCACTCCAAAATGTAATCTTGCATTTAAATGCTGAGATTAGGGCAATCATTTTATGAATTTCCTTTCATCATCTCTTTGGACTAGATGGGGGCAATCAATTACGAATTTCCTTTCGCCATATGTCTTATACTTTACTTTTGAAATGTGGAGTGGGGGAAATCAATTTGCATGAAAAATACTAGGGGTGATATTTGTGTAATATTCGTTACAGAGGCTTGTCAACTTGCTTTGAGTGATCTGGACCAACTTTCTCTTAACCTTCACAACATCCTAGTTCGCAGGAAATTAGGGGAGAATTCATTTCCAGGGGTCTTCTTTTGAGAAAGAATTAACCATTTGAAACCTGTTAAAAGACTTAAGATAGTTATGATCCGCCTACGCATGGCTTTGTTCAGTAGGAGACCGAGGAGTCGTGAAGGCCAGCTTACTTTCTGAGATTCATTCCCCAGCTTCCAAAATTGAAGCGTAATCTCTTTTCCTCTGTGGATGGTATGGGAAGGTGTCAGAGCTTAAGGAGAGAGGACCAAGGATGAAAAAGGGAAAGAGAGAAGGCTATGGACCTCAAAAACCTGGATGTTATCATGCAATCCTGACTCTTGG
>ML843423.1:14040-38640 GCA_009831015.1 Picea engelmannii
TTTTTTTAGAAGACAGGTCTTCAAGATTTATGGGATTTTGTGTGTCAAAATTTATGTCTCTACTTCTAGGAAATCAATAGCCTGTTTTGTTCGTGATGAAAGTGAACTTACCAAAAAGTTATATAATGAAAAAAGAAAACACAAACCGGTATATACAATGGAGATTTGGAACTCATGTATTGCATATAGTGCTTTAAATAATGCCTGTTGACATGGGCACTGAGGGTTTTACTGTCCAAATTCTCTAACATAAATGAATTATTCCCTTCAGAAGCTGAGACTTTGAATGGTCCATACCATATATGATCAAATTTACCATGTTTTTCTTAATCTTCCCTCCTAGCATCCCATTTCAAAACCAAATCGTCAGGGAGGAAATCTTTGTTTTTGGATTTGTGATCGAACAAT
Organism: Picea engelmannii; assembly: GCA_009831015.1. Lineage (NCBI taxonomy): Eukaryota > Viridiplantae > Streptophyta > Pinopsida > Pinales > Pinaceae > Picea > Picea engelmannii. The sequence continues at coordinate 14,449 of ML843423.1, forward strand.
GCTTTCATGTTGTCCGGGTATTTCTGCATCCTAGCGTTCACCTCGGTCCTGCATTGTTGGACCTCAATCAACTGGTTTATTCTTCTTGTGATGTGGTTTGGCTCTTCTTTCTCATCTTGCCAGAGCTTCATTACAGGGAGCACCAGATTTATAGGTAATACCACATCAGTCCCGTATACCATTTGTAAAGGAGAAGTACCAATGGATTTCTTCGTACCTATCTGATTTTCCCATAAAGCGTACTTCAAGTGTACATGCCAAGATATTTTTTTTTCGCTCAACACCTTCTTAATTATGGTAATTAAAATTTTATTTGATGATTCAGCTAAACCATTACCTTGAGGGTAATATGTTGTGGAGTGGCCCAATACGATGTTATATTTTTGGCAAAAGCTGACCATTTCCATAGACTTGAATGCCTGGGCATTATTCGTTACTATCTTTCGGGGACAACAAAATATGGACAGTATGCTCTCTTCCAGGAAATCTATCACCACCGAATCAATTGCCTTTCTAGTCGAAATAGCCTCCACCCATTTGGTGAAATAATCTATGGTAGTGAGGATCCATTTGTGTTGAGCACTGGAATGTGGGTTGATTTCGCCTATAAAATCTAACCCCCATTGTTGAAAAGGGGCTTCGGTTTTGAAAGGAACCAGAGGTAGCGTTGGGAGATTTTTTTTTCCTGCAAACAACTGGCAAGGGTTACAGGCTCTGACTTTGGCGTTGATATATGAGAATAGTTTAGGCCAATAATATCCTGCCCTCAGGATTTTATACGTTGTTTCCCTCCAAGCGTGATGCCCTCCGCACACACCTTCATGAAATTCGTTTATGACCCCCTCTGTTTCTGATTCTACCAAACAAACCAGTAGGAAGCCCAATGGGTCCTTCCAGTACAATTGACTTTCGGATATACAGTACTTCACTGCATGCAGCTTTAGTGTCATGGCTTTAGCTGGAGACAGATCGCTAGGGAATTTTAGGGTCAGTAGGTAGGACACTATATATTTATACCAATCTGATAAGGAAAACTTCTCTTTGATTCTGGATATAGCTATTTGGTCGTCGGGCTCATTTACATCCCCTTATCCTTCATATCCTTGCAGGTTATTTATTCTGAGTGCTCTAAAATTTGATTCCGCCAAGAGCTTAGCCAGACCTTGTCCTTTCACTAGTTTCATCGGTTTTACCTCTAGGTTAAACTCTTGAATTTTAGCAAGCCACCAACCCCTCTTTCCATCACTTTCAGGCTGAACCAATATATCCTTCACAAAACTAGTGGGAACGTATGCAATTACCTTGGAGTGTAGCACATAAGTTCTAAAAGCCTTCAGTGCTTTAACCATAGCATACGCTTGTTTCTCTATTATATTGTATCTCAGTTCAACATCTCTAAGAATTTTATTAAAAAAGGCTATTAGTTTCTCGAAACCCTCTTCATTCTTCTGGAGAAGTACTGTGGCCATTGTGTGTTCGGAGGCGAATGAGAAAATCAAGAAATCCTTTAGGTAATCAGGGCTTGCCAGCACGCGCGCTTCTCTGATAACTTTCTTGATGCGTGCAAATGATTCTTTAGCTTTTGCCGTCCATTTCACTTCACTGTTCTTCCTTAGCATATCTGTGATCAATTTCACAATTTCAGCAAAGTTTGGGATAAATCTTCTCAAAAAAATTATTTTTCCTAAAAATGACTGAATTTCTTTTATATTTCTAGGAATATTTATGGTGTCTATAGCTTCTACCCTTTTAGGGTCGATTTTAATTATGTCTCGAGACACAATGTGGCCCAAGAGTTTACCTTCTTGCATCGTGAAGTGAGACTTCTTGGGGTTTATAGACAAACCAAATTTTCAGCATTTTTCAAACGTTTGCTTCAGATGTAACAGATGGTCTTCGTCGGATTTGGAGAAGACAGTCAGATCGTCGAGGTAGATAACTACGAATTTATCTCTTTCACCAATGAAATTGATATCCATAGCACATTGGAAGGTAGCACCTACATTCATCAGACCAAAAGGCATTTTTTCATACATAAATGTGCCCCAAGAGGTGGTGAAAGTTGTTTTTTCTTTATCATGCTCATTGACGACAATTTGATTGTAACCAAAAAACCCATCGATCATCGACATCCTATTTGCCCGGACCACTTTTTCCAAAACGTGATCCATTTTGGGTAGAGGATAATTATATTTGAGAGAGGACTTGTTTAGATTTCTAAATTCTACGCACAGTCTGATCTCCTCGCTTTTCTTCCTAACCTGGACTAAGTTCACCACCCAGTCAGAGTACCTGACAGGTACAATTATTTTTGCGTCTAAAAGCTTTTTCACTTCTTTTTCGACCACAGGTAGTAAAATGGGGTTGATTTGTTTGAGCTTCTGTCTGAAGGGTTTAACACTAGGTTTCAAAGGTATCTTGTGCTCGATCACAGAGGTATCATAGGTTCTGAGCTCATCGTAAGACCATGCAAAGACATCTTTATACTGCCCGAGTAAGTCTGTATACTTGCTTTTTATCTCAAGAGGAAGGTACTTTGATAACTTCACTATCCTAGGATCTTTGGTGATGCCCATGTCACAGTCTTCAACCTACTCTTGTTGGGGCTACAAGGTGAACTTCAGAGGCATTTCGTTTTGATCAAACAACCTTTCCAAAGGAATCAGGCCCTTAGGGATCTGATTACTTTTTAACCCTAGCAGGCGATGATTTGCAATTTTTTCTCGGAACTCCTGAGGTTCCTCCCCTTCCTGCATAATCCAGGTATGATCGTTTTGGTTTTCCTGGTCAATGTGGGTTTCGGAGAAATTGTCCACCATTTCCAAGAAATTTATGATCTATTTGTCATCTTCGAAAACCTACCAGTGTTGTATGTTGTTTGGTATGCATGGTTTGTGCCTTACCTCTGTGTGGTATTTTAATTTGAAAGTGGTAGGGGGTGTGAAATTCGAAGCTACTCTGGCAATTGAATCGGCCTATTGGTTTCTGGCTCGTGGGATGAAATGAACCTTTACTGATGAAAATAAATTTTCCATTAGATCCCAGGTGCAATTTCTGTAGGACCTCAGTCTCGGGTGCTTGGCCTGGTACTGTCAATTTACCTGCTTCACAATCAGTTCAACATCTCCATAGACCTCTAAGTTCTTTATGTTTAGCTTCTTGGCAGCTTCCAGTCCCAAGACTAGAAATTCATATTCACAAACATTGTTTTTGTAGTCTACGTCCCATTGTAGCCTGTAAGAGAAGGGAACGACGAATTCATTTTTCAGGTGCTACAAAAATCACTCCCACACCTTCTCCTTCACACGACGAAGCACCATCAAAGAACATTTTCCAGGTTCCAGTGTTGTACACATTTTTAGCTATCTTTTTGGTTTTGATTTCATCAATGGAACTTTCTTCTGTACAGTTATCTTCAATATCGTTAAAGGACATAATACAATTTCCCAGGTCTTGATTGGCGATGTAAACAGGGTAATTGTTAGGATTATGAGGATCACTTACCATATATGTCAACCGTGTTTCCCTATATAACTGTGTGAACTATCCACCAAAAACAGGGATTGTGGCGTAGGTCATATCCAGCTGAAGGGATCCCCCAAGCTTGGCTCCCCAAGATCTAGGTAATAGTAAACCATACTTCGGGGGTATATCAGCAACAACTACATCCATTAGGACATTTTTCACCAGAATCTGGGTGAGGGTGACTACTAAATCTTTGATCATGCCCATGCATTTAACTCTCCTTGAATCGAACGAGTAAAGATCTCCATAGGGTCTGGTGATTTCGAGGCCTAGTCTATCCATAATAGATTTGGGCATTACATTATGAGAGGCCCCAGAGTCCAGCATGTAATTATGCAATAGTCGATCGTGCACTTTCAGGGTAATATAGAAAGGGGTGACGGTATCTCTAGCACCTTCGAAATGTGGACCAAAAGTGATATTAGGCTTGTCATCTTCCAGATTTATCACGTCAGACTAACTCTCTAGATCTAGAAAATTTATCATCTTGGTTATTTGTTTTCGGTACATAGGATTCTTTGCCAAATCAACCAAAGGTATTGGTATCTTGATCTTTTTTATCTCGTTTTCTAGGCAGAAACCTCCCGCAATTTTATCTATTTCCTTGGCTGAAACATCAGACTCTTTCTTATCCATTTTATTTAGTAGCACTGTTTTATTTTTAGCGTTTCTGGTTTTGGGTGTCCACATTTCAACTGCCTTAGTTCTTCTTGCTTGGGTTTCGGCCTCTTCTACATTGGTATTCTGTGAGTCTACCCCATTGTTATTTTGCATCTCGGTCTCTTTCTGGACAGGCTCGTACGTTTCGACCCTAGGAAAAATTTTCTTGGGTTGTGCAGTCGATACAGGTTTGTTTCTGGGCCTCAGATTGTATTTGTGCTAGAGCTCAGCCATTATGGTGTCGTTCGTTCCTTGATAAGCAGGATCATCAATGTTGTTTAGGTTATTGTCTTCGACCGATGATTGTTCAGTGTTCAGGGACTTCTCATAATCATCTTTTGTAAAGTGAGGTTGTATACATTCGTCGCCTAAATTGTTTACGTCTTCTTATAAGTCTTCGAACTCTTGCATATCATTTCCTCTAATAAAATTTTCATTTTTTAGAGGTGTTTGGATCTTTTGGTCTTCATTTTTAATTTGTCTTGGTTGAAACCGAGGATTGGGATTTCTCCTGAATTCTCTCTTAACGAATTGATTAGCTTTGGATTGATCTAGCTCCATTCTCGAGATTTTGTTTGATAGTTGTTTTATTATCCTAGCCATGTCATCCATTTTGTCATCTGAGAATCTTCCAGATCCAAAGGGACCTTCTTTTTCTCTAAGATGTCTAGTTTCCCTGTTTTACGTCTCGATTTTTGTTTTTAATTTACTCGAATCCATCATGTTTGAATCAATTTCCACAGCGTCATCTTCCATTCGGGTTAGGTCGGACCCTCTCTTTTCTCTTAATAGTAGAGAAAAATCGGGTTCAAAGGCTACTGCGAAATTTACTTTGGTTGTGGGTTGGGACGGTTTAACTTCAACTGGGATATTATTATACAACTTGTTAAACCTTTGGATAAATTCCATAACAGATTCAAATCCCTTTTTCTTTAGAGACCCGAACTCGGTCAAATAGTATAAATGATCCTTTCTTTTGCCCCATTGTTTGAGAAAGAGGTATTCTAGCACATCGTAGGATATGATTGAACCTGGGGGTAGGCTCTGAAACCAAGTTCTTACCTGTCCCTCGAAGGTTTGGAAAAACAAACGGGAATACACATCCTCATGCTCGAGACCTAGAATATCAACGAATTGATCAAAAAAGTCGATATGCTTGGCTACAGTTAGATCCCCTTCTCCTGTGAACTTGGGTAAGTTTTTCATATAGTTTTCAGGTAAATCATGGAGAGGTACTGGAAGGACCAAGGAGGCGTATCTAGTGGCTACTTTAGTGAAAACCCTGGGAGGCGGTTGTTGGCCTTGACCTCCTATTCCCCCTACTCCTCCTCTGCGGCGGTCATGGATAACCTAGGAGAGGAAAATGATGTGTTATAAAGAGGGTTGGAGAAGATGTATAATGACTCTTTGGTTTCCCCAGGGTGGAAAGGGGAAAATTTGAGAAACATTTTACCAGGGGAGGTGAAAGTTGAAAAAAGGGGAAGAAGGTATACGTGGAATCGACTCCTCCGACTTGTAGGATATGTAAATGGGAGAACCCACTAGTGTCGAATCCATGTACGTGGAAACTTCTTCAAGGCCTTGAGTGACAGAGGGGTTTATATTGAGAGTCAATGGGATATCAATAGGGATGAGCTTTAAGGCAGGCGTGTCGCACCTACTAACGTAAGAGGTAGTTGGAGAGGTCTCGATCTTGATCTTGGGTAGGATTTGCTCAGACTTTAGGGTCTCCGCTTCGACATCACTGCCCGATATTTTCCCGAGAGGAAGTTCTTGCAAGGGTGAATATTTGAAAAAGGTCTTATCTTTATACTGATTAGACTTGGGTTGGTAGGCAACAACGTTTTGTTTAAAAATCCCCCTTGGTCTTAGTATCTTTTTAGGGTCAGGAACTGGCGTTGTCTGTTTGGCATCTAGGTTTTGTTTGGTGTTCTTTCAAAAGGATGCCAACTTACTTAAGAGTGGAGTCGCCAAGTAAATGATGAAGGTTTAACCTTAACAAGGTGTTTTCTCTTTGTTCACTATCAAAAAATGAAACTTGGAAATGTCGTTTTCTCAGGGGAAAGTGACTACGATTCTCCATCCCCGGCAACGGTGCCAGAAAGATGTTGTTCCAGAGTCTACACTTAAGGCTATAAAGTGTACAGTCTAATCATCCAAATTGAGTGAGTGATAAAAAGGGGAAGAAACAACTTTGGGGAAAGAAGCTATGGTTGATTTATGAGTTGTCTTTGTCTAGCTTCCAAATATTCTTGAATGTTGATATCTCGCTCGATGGCGGCCCATGAATGTTCAAGCTCTATCCGAGTGATGGCAGTCTTAAGTATGGTATCGAAAAGATTCAAAGCGATGTTGGTTTGATCCGATAAGTCGGGTTCAATGTTGGGCTTCTTTACGACGGGTACAGTCATGGGGAGAATAGAGATTTAAAAAAGGGTTAGTGTTTTAAAGTGCTTATTTCAATTTTAGATTATACGAGGAAAATTTAGTGAATCCAATTGAAGGGTTTAACAAAACCGAAGGTCATTTTCCGTAACTGAGTTAAAATTTGAAACCAAGTGTGAAAACAAAAGAAAAACATAGAGTTGTCAACAATGTGGGGCATCAGTTTCAGAGGAATCCCACACTGTAGAAAAAGAAGAAAAGGAAGAGATACCTTGATGAAAGCATAAAATGTAGAGATCTAAGTAATTCACAGGTCCTATACCTTCTAGTAGCTAATACAGAGGAAAAGTTGTAAATAACTAGATAACTAGAACCTGATCACCACAATAGAAGTTATACTAAATTGCAGCTAAAACATTCATCAAAGATATATATGTAAAAAATGACATGAAGTATGAAATAACAGAGGAAAACACATAACTCAATCTTGAAGGAATATGGAGTCTTCAATTCGCTTTGCATTAATCCTGGCTAAAAAGAACTTTCTCTATTACAATCTCCAACCGAAAAAAATCCCTTTGGGTCTCTTCCTAAATGTATATTTAAACAAACTTCTAAACATTTAGAATTCTGATCATTCTGGAAACTTGTCAGTTACAAATGAAAAAATGGAGAGTTTCATCTCCTCATCTTTTGTCTTCCCTCATAAGGGCGGAGCACCTTCCTTTCTCTGCTCTTCTGGCTTGAGAAATAGAACAGGTTGACATCTGTCATAATTTAGCACCAGAAACCTGCCCCTTCGCCTGCTCAATGAAAATGACACACCTTTCAACCAACTGGGCTATCAACCTGGAAGGCTCTGCTTGGTTGCTTACCTCAAAGGTGTAACAACTCTTCACCAATTGTGGCAACCTTTTCCCTACTTATCGGTCTTCCATGATGATAGAGCATAATTGTAAACTTGGTTGTACTAGCCATTTGTCCACTTCGACCATATCAACCTGGCTTATCTGGTATATCTCCACTTTCTCCTTCTCCACGTTTTCTTTGATGTCCAACATGTGTTTAGCTATATTGATTTTTCCCAACGTCCCAACACTGCCTTCCTTATCAAGGTCTAACAAACTTTTATTTATCAAGGCAAACATTTCCTCACAAGAATTCATCACCTTTTTAGCTCTCCCCCTGCTTCTGATATATTCTGCTCCCAGGCCTTCAACAAGATATTCCCTCTAGTTTGTTCTGCAATGGATAATTTGGAACTGTTGGCCATCTCTATCTTCGTCGTAGCTATAACAACGTCCTGGAAATCAACCCGAGCTGCCCCAGCTTCTCTTTCTCTCAAAGAAATAATTTCTAACACTTGATCTATCATCTAAAAGTGGTTCTGAATGGTTCCCACTTTTATAAGAAAGTCTTGTTGAGCCGTTAATACCTTCTATCAGATTTCGACAGCTTGGGATCTGAACACTTTTATGTCTAAAACCTAATTCTCAGCGACATCCAACTTCGACTACAACTGTATTATTTGTTTATCCTGCTGGCTTACCTGCGTTTGGCTTACTTTAGCCGACTGGTGCACCAGCTCAAGGTTGGATCTAAGCTTCTCGATCTCTTGCAGATTAGCTATTATGGCCTTCTCAAGGATTTTTCTCACCTCATGCCTAGCGTTTTCTTCCGTCGTAGCCACCCTAGCTTCCAACTTGTCGATTAAGAGGTTCTTTTGCTTCAATTGTGCCTTCAAGGTTCCCACGGAGTACTGGTTAGTTGTATCATAAGACCCCAGTGTTCCTGTTATCTCGTCGACGAATTCCTCCTCCCCTATGACCTTTCCTTCTCTCAATATTTTAAATATTTTAGCTACTATGCTCGCTTTTTGATATGATTCTTGCTTCACTACAACCTTCCTTTTCTTATCCAAGAAAAATTCATTAGGGGGTAATTCTTCGACCAAAATGGGCATTAGTTCTTCATAGAAAATCCATCCTGCATCAAGATTCCCCTTTGTGAACTGTAAGGGTGTGATAGAAGCAATGGGACTACCAATTTCATTGAATGTTTTTTTCGAGGTAGCATCTCTGGTTGGCTTGTTTGACATGAGCGATAGTGAGTCACCCGACCCTTGCGAGGGTATCTCTGCTTGACCTTGGACCTGCTTGCCCGACGTACCCTTTTCAGGGTTTCCTTCCTGTTGGTAGGGGATTTCGACTCCTCGCTTTGAGGTTCCATCCTCCCCTGTTTCCTCTTGGTTCTTCTCCTTGTTAGGACTCAAGTCCTTTGAACTTTTGGCTTTTGCCTGCTGTGTAATCAGAAGCTTTGGGGTTTCACCCTATAAAACCTGGGGGAGACAACTCCGCCAATGCTCCTGGAATTTAAGGAAATCAGCCATATCTCTGGGTGGTAGGGCTTGAATCTGACTTAGGACTTCATAGCAGGACCTCGCACCCCAGAATATTTCATCATGAGGGGAATCCTCATGTTCATATCTCTTTAGGCCACAACTCGCCAGGTGATTGCTCATAGCCTTATTAGGGTCGTGCTTCTTGAAATCAATATCCACCAACTTCATTTCTTCTAAAGTCGTAGCCTCAGCTTTCGCATGGAAAAAATATAACAAGGAATATGCACCAATATGAATGGGGAAGGGTGGCCATACCTTTTTTGATACTCCTTTGAGCTCTTTTCTTATTCTACCGAACACAGTCTGTCTGGCGATCTCGCGACACAATAGTTTATCTGGAAAGAATAGCGGTAGAGAATATGGAGGAATAGAGGTGTTGAAAACCCTGATATATGAAAATTCTTCCTCTATATACCAATCTTCCACCCTACTCAGGTTGGTCGTGATGCTATCCGAAATACTGGGAGGCGGCTAGCCGAAGATGGCGGCATGCAATGGCACCATTACCTAGTTGAATATCTTGTAGATCAATTCTTTGGTTTTATCCTCCCAAAGCTTCGAGTGGTAGACATGAATACGCTCTGTATTAGATGGAGCCCAACTCCAGTTCATTAGTGGGAAGGGTGTCATGAAGCAGATAGCATCCATGATGTAAGCATACATAAATAATGAAGTTTCTTTCTTACTCTCCCTATGTGTTCGCTATTCAGTAATTCGACTGGTTAGACTATTAGACAACAGTTTGGCCCAGTCAAAGGAGAAACCCTCAGCAACTATATGAATAAGCGGTACCCATGGGAGGAAGAAATGGGTAGTGTCCTCCTTCCCATACAACCTGCAGGCCATCATCACTATATACTTGAATTGTGGTTCCAAGGAAGAGATTGAATAGATTCTGTGAGTATCAGCCCTGAATTTCGCGGGGTGTAAGACCCAATCTTTGATCAGATCGGATAAAATTTTTGCATACTGCTCACACTCCTTCTTAAAACCTTCTAGAAATTCGACATTTTGAGTAAGGTTCGATGTGGGTGACAATTTATACATTGCCCGCAAATGTTATGGTCTGAAAGTCCCAATCGTTACCTTCTGTTCTTTGATAATCATCCTAGTCGAGATGTCCACATGGTCCAGTGCCCACCTGATCATATCACAATAGGGAAGAAGTTGGGGCCTCGCCGCTATTTTTTGCATCTCTACTTGAGAGATGATTTTGTATTTGGTTGACAAGTCATCCTTCTCATTGTCACTAGAATCATCCGAACAGTTTACCGACTCCGATTGCAGAATGTTGGAAATGTATGACCATGTCTTAACAGAATTAATACTTTGGGGTGAGGTATCGGAAACAACGTCTGAACCTTGACCTAAATTCTTGGCAGCTGCCTTGGGCTCTTTTCGTGGAGCCATGATAGAGCGACCTGCAATTGGATCTCCTGTCGGAAAAATTGAAAACACAAACATCAGTTATCCTAGTGAAATGGCTCTACGTGCAAATAGAAATGAAAACTGAAATAATGAAGGAAAAACTCTCTATCTTGGTCATTTAAGCCTGTGTGTCCTTGCCAACAGAACGGTCAAATCGCTTAATAGAAAGATTTAGAAGTAAAAATGAGATCTTACCATCTGTCACCTCACTACAATTCAAATAAATGCCATAAATGTTTGACGATTCGTAATATTGAAAACGCGGAATCATTCAAAAATTCATCCGTAAATCGTGTGCGTTAAAGTTTGTTTAAGGCACTAATTAATCTGGTTTAGTTCTTTCAATTTAGTGCACTTAGTTTCTAATCCCCTTTTTGGCGTTCGCCACATTGGGTGTTTCTGCTCCTAGCCACTGAACCTTAAAAACCCAAAATCGCAATGGTGTGATTTAATTGATTAAAAGTGATTTGACTTAAGCCTTTAATTAATCCATGCTTAATTAAATAAAATCACGACTTTGTGGATTGGGGTTACAAGGGTGATTCCCTTTGGGGAAACAATTGCCGAGTCGCGAAATCACAATAGTGACTAACTAGGTTTTAAAGTGCTTTGTTCTTGATACTAACCTGGGTAACTTTAACACAACTTCGCGACTTCGCAAGTCAGAGGCTTGAGAAACGTTCAATGTGTAACTCCTGAGAGTGAGGGTACGAGGTACTAAGAGATGATAATCCCCACTTAGTATTTTAGTAATGGTGATTAGAATTAAGAAGGTTTTTTCCATTTCGCATGTCGGGATACTGCGATTTTAGGGGGTAGAAACGTCGAACAAACGAAGTCCCAAAATTCAACCCTTTTGGGGCTTAAGTATAACATTTCATGTATTTAGAGAAAGGCGGATCCAACACCATCAATGCCAAAGGGGGAGATTGTTGTAAAATTGATTTTCATTGATGTCAACCTTAGAAGAAGCCCTAAAGAAAAGCCCATAATCCCCTAAAAGTGATGATGATGTGTCCACTTGAAGAATCCTTGAAGAGCCTTGAAGGAGCCTTTACATACGTGTATATAACTCCAAAGTGGTCCCCTTATGTCATAGATTTTAAGCATGGACCTCACATGATGAGATAACATGTGGTTGTTTCCACATGCCCATTTTTAGTTGTACACAAATGGAGCCTTGAAGGAGCCTTCAAGAAGCCCTAAAACCAAGTGAATAAGCCCCTAAATTCAAGTGAATAAGCCACTAAAACCAAGAAAAGAAGCCCTTAACGCCAATAGAAGAAGCCCCTAAGACCAAGTGAATAAGCCTATAAATCCAAGAGAATAATCCTCTAAATCCAAGTGAAGAATCCCCTAAATCCAAGAGAATAAGTCCCTAAAGTAAAGTAAATAAGCCCCTAAGGTCAACCATACTCCCTAAAGTAAAGTAAAGAAGCCCCTAAGGTCAACCATACTTAAGGAAGAGGTGCAACCCAGAAGTTGTGACCCTTGGTCGCACCCCTTCATATGGAGAAGACTCATATAAATAAGAGGAGCCTCATTTGGCATTTGGAGCACACCAATTCGACTTAGCAAGGAAGAGGAGAGAATTTCATCCCAGAGGAGGGAATTTCCAAGGGAATATGAAGTGAAGAAGGGCAAAATTCCAAGGGAATATGAAGTCTTGTGATGATTTGTTCTAGGGTTTTCTTTGAAGGTCATCTTGGAATTTTCGATAATTTTTTTTTCTTTTAATGATCTAGATATAAAAACTTGGAGGTGTTTTAGAAAATATATAAAAGAATCCCGGGTACGAATTTCAAGTCTTGAATCATTACAAGTTTGGAGTTATACTCAGTGGAAGTAGAGGTTCTTTAAATTAGGGTTTTATTCTTCAAAAGGAGTCATATTTCCATTTTCGCTATAAATATTTTCTAGGGACAAGTAGATGAGAGAAAATTGGAGGAATTTCACAAAAGATATCAAAGAATACTGGGTACAAGTTTCATATCCTGATTCGTTACAGGTACAAAGTTATACTTGTTGGAAGTTATGGTTTGTGACTAATCCATAAACTAATCCCAAACACGTGTTCAAGATATAATGGTTATATATGAATCTTGGTAGGTCCAAATTGAATTCCACGTGTTGCATTAGAAGGAGAAAATATCCTAATATTTGAGGTCCAAATTGAATTCCACTTGTTGAATTAGAAGGAGAAAATATCCTAATATTTGAGGTCCAATTTTCAAAATCAGAAATGGAAAATTAAGCTTTTGGCGAATCTTACAAGTTTGTGTATTTGAGGTACAGTTATGAAAAGTTTTGTATGCAGATTTAAGAAGTGATTTTGGGATTGTATTTGAAGGTTGGGATCCTATATCACCATTTAAAATGTTCCAAGGGGATTGGTGTCTATTTCCAGTAGGTGTAGTAGGTGCAGGAAAACTCAGGGAGTGAGTGCTTCCTTCAAGATGGTGCATGTAAAATCTTGAATCTACTTAAGAAAAGTTTATGTGGTTTTCTCCCAGTTGGGTTTCCACGAAAAAAAATTGGTGTGTAATGTGTATGATTTTATATGATGGTGAATGACATGATTAATGGTTAATGTTTATGTAGTGCTTGGAGGTTGAAATTGTTGAAATAACTCTATATTTATTCACCCCCCCTCTCTGTATTCTTGAATGCTCTAACAGTGAAAAGGTGAATGGTTATGCAAATGGAATATGTAGATGAAGACTATGTAAATGCATAAAAATAAATCTAAACTACTTCTAACCTATCCTATCCTAGCTAGGAGCGAATTGTAGTAAGTAGATAAGAAAATCATGTTCTAACAACCCATGTCATGATTAATACCTTGCAAACTAAACATGTCTCATGAGGCATGGATGTTGACAACTTTCTACAAAGAGTGTCATTCATGGGATTTAATGAATGGTAAATTTAGATATGATGTTTCCAATGATGATCTGAGTTTTAGAACGAGCAAGGAATCAATGGTGTGACTAATATCTATTTTCTAACTATTTTTTCTCATTCGATGGAGTTTAGGTACAATTGAACAGGTACATGTCAGACCTATCATCCTTGAGGAAGGGAATTTATGGAGGGAGGGGGGAAAGTGTTACATCCAACACATCTAATAGGTCGAGATAAACCAGAGTTGAAAAGGTCAGAAGAAAATTTTGTAGGCGCATGAAATTCTTTCTTGTTGAAGGAGGTTCATATTATTATGATGATGAGATTATAGGTGACGTCAAGGTTCCTTTGAGGTGCAAACATCTAGTGATACAATGGGTATCCAATGGAATTCCTCAGTTGGAAACTGATTTCTGTGTCAATGAGATGATGTGTCACATTGCTTCGTCATCCATACATGGTATTGGTCTATTTTCCATGGATGGCATAAAGGTGAAAGATTGAGAAATTGTTGAGTTGATGGAGTATGCTAGACCATGCTACAACTATGGAGATTGGTTGAGGTTGGTTCGATATATGCCAAGTATGCATAGATATGCAGTAGCTGCAAATTATATAAATCTAAAAGAAAACGATCATAATAAAAGAGTGACGATGTATATTGATGGAAGGCTAAAGGCGTTGGGGAATATTGTAGGCCTTATTAACAATACAAGACCCGTGACAAAAATAAGTCATCCCAATTGTATATTTGAGGGGCATGAAGAAAATCAAATGTTCATATATGTAGTGAAAACAATAGTTGCAGGGGAATAGTTGTTGGTAGATTACTATTTGAATCAAATCAGTGGAAGCACTGTTATTATGGGGGTAAATATGTTCCACCAATATACCAAACCTGTAATTAATATTTTCCTTTTTATATCTTTAACATACATTTTAATAGCTCATGCTTCTTAGATTATTTTCTAGCATTCTAAAATGTCATGCATCTTATAATGTGATAGGGTGATCATGGGAAGGTACCGTCTTGCTCTCAACATGTATAACAATGATTTTCATATCAATTATTGCTTACAATAATTGAATTAACATGTTTATTTGTTGATGTATATGAGAACACCGTCAAAGAGTGATGATGTGTGGGATGAAATATATTATTCCATCAACCCGATGGAAACAATTCAAAAGGCCTTGAGAAAGGAAAATAGGGAATTCGTTAAATTGGCTAGGTCTAAGCCACTTATAGAGGAGGGAAAATAAAGGATGAAAAATTTAAGGTAAGATATAGAACAATTTGGGTTAAGCACAATTTTAAAAAAAAGACTATTTCTGACATATATTGATTTATGAAATTTTCTCTGATACCGTTATATGAGCAATAATATAACGTTTTCTTTGTATAGGAATTTTTGGATCTGACGGGACAAATTGGTCATGGAGACGTCGTTGGTGGTAGTGATGCACAAACCCCATAGTGTCCTAGTTCAAGCATCATATCTGAAAGACTATTTTCCTCTATGTCCATGGCTCATAGGACTGAAACTCCTAGGGCCCATGAGACACCCCCACCACACACACTAGACCATGCACATGATTCTCTACAGGGCGTATCTCATGAGGATATTGGTTCTACACAACCATAGCATTTTTATCCGATGGAATCATGTGTTCAAAGCTCGGGAACACTCTCCATCATATTTTTGGTGGACAATAACTTGGTTCCCTTGAAGATACAAAAAATCCCATGTATTTTTGAATATGTTAAATAATTCCTACCATTTGATTGAAACCTACATATTTTATATTATTTCAATCTAATTATCATATCTTTTTGCATGAAACAATATTATTTACAGGACCTTGCACAACAAGGATTTAGATATTTTTGGGCTCACCATTCGCACACAATGGAATCCCCAGCATAAAGATTTGAAAAACAATCTTATAAACCATATGGTCGACAAGTCCAAATTCACCTCGAGGGCCGATACATATTTGAAATATGTCAGAGATCACTATAGGGTTCAATTGAAAAATAACCCTAAGTATGATCATCCTTTGGCCATTCCCAAGAGGGAATGGAAGAATATATAGGAGGATGTTGGAATACTAAGAGGGGGGGTTAATCAATATTAGTACTTTATTACCACTTTTAACCACAATGTGTATTCTTTAACTTTATGAACAATAATCAATAGTTTAACATTAGCATTGAATGTATCATCAACAATATAAATAAACCATGAAAACTAAGTAACCAAAAACATATAGTACATTGGAATTTTACATGGAAATCCAATGCGGGAGAAAACCATGAAATGCTTTTCTTATATGTCAGAAGAAATACATTCATAGGAAGAACAAACTTCCTTATTTTCCAGCTACAATTGGAATGAGGCTCCAACCCCATAGTTTTCAGGTTCCAACCTGAAGGAAGCTCGAACTCCCTAATTCTTTGACACCAACCAAAAGGGGGCTACAACCCCCTTTCCTTGCCCCGTTTGACCACCTAGAAATATAAATGTAGAAAAAATGTCACTGCCACTTAATCAATCAACCTGTTACTGATTTGTCACTGTCACTGCTCCTATACTTCATCAACTGTTACCACTCAAACTCTTATTCCTCATACCAAGATCCACAAAAATGTCTTCCAAATCAAATACTCATGAACTACTAATACATTTATATGTTGGAATACTGTAGAATATAGACTGTAACACATATAGTAAACCATACCTCTCAAACTTTAGATGACCTAGTGGATTTGATATTCTGAACTTCGGTTTTTCTCAATAGATCCACACCCTATGATTTGTAAACTCATGGATTTTCGCACTTTGTCCCACTATGGCTCGTGGCTATCCACGCCTTACTTCCTCTGCAACTCATGGATTTATTTGCTTCTCTGTACGTCTATGTTTTCCTTCACTAAACCTTGTGTATGTTTGCACTTCTATGAGTCTTCAACTCATGGATGTTCACTCTCTCCTTCATTGCAACTCATGGATAACCTCGGGAAAACTCTAGAAAAGTAAGCTCAACTTCATCCCTTCATATCCTGCAATTTCTCTCTTCATTGAACTTCACTGCCTCAGACTCATTGCTTCATATCTGTCAATAGTACCTACCCATAACACTTTATAACATATATATTCAATGTGCTCAAAAGGTATTAATAAGAGTCTCTTGAAGTCTTATTTATACTTTCCAAGTGACTTCCTTTAGGGGCTAGCTTGTAAGTGTTTTACCCATTTTCTTTATTTTAGGGATAACCCACACTCTCTTGTTGCAACCACTTTACCCTTGTTAAATTGTTTTTGAAACCACTTTAACCTTAATTAAATTATTTTTGTAACTAGTTTACCCCTAATGAATGACCTGTAACTTCTTTTTGACCTACTAGGGGCTTCTAGATCATTCTTTGGGGTCCTCCAACTTCACAAGGCCATAACTCCTCAACCGTGAGAAACCACGTGACATGCCACATATCATTAGAAATGGCATGATATGTACATCCATCCATGAATGAGTTACCTTCATTTACATTGTCCTTCATGTCCTTTTTCCTCAATCAACTGTGGGTTTCATGACCATACCTTTGGGGCTTCCTAACTTCTTCAAGGGTTGACATCAATGACAACCAATATTTCAACAATATCCCCCTTTGGCATTGATGGAAACACTATGATGCAATACCTCAACAATGATGGCATGGCAACACATATGCGTATGCTTATGATCCCCCTATGACCATCACTCCCTGTGTCTTCATATCTCTGATATTTCTCTATGTTTCCCTACATCTGCTCATTCTCTCCCCCTTGACATCAATGGAAAAGGGTAACTTTCCTTGGGGATGCTCCCCTTATGTGAACTCACCTTGGGGATTCTCCCCCTATCTACAAGCTTCAAATCATTCTGCTGACTTTTTCTCTTCATGGTGCTTCCTCATGTAAATCATTGAGATATATAAAAAGCATTCAAAATTTCTTGACTCCAAGTCTTCATGACTTCTCATATTTATTTCTTCTCTCCCCCCATCATGTTGTGCTTGATGTTGTGAAGTTCATTGG
The DNA here is from genome assembly GCA_009831015.1 of Picea engelmannii. NCBI lineage: Eukaryota > Viridiplantae > Streptophyta > Pinopsida > Pinales > Pinaceae > Picea > Picea engelmannii. The sequence continues at coordinate 31,831 of ML843423.1, forward strand.
GGGACAGAAACTACTCCAAGTCTCTATCAAAGATACTCAAAATTCTTCCTCGAAAGAGGTTTGGTGAAGATATCTACAATTTTCTCTTTTTTACCAATGTACTCTAGCTTGATGTTCTTCTCTGTAGCCTGTTCCTATAAAGAGTGATACCTGATTAGAATTTGTTTCTTCTTGGAATGCATCACTAGATTCTTTGAGATACTGATAGCATCGGTATTATCACAAAATATTAGAATGGGCTCATCATAGTCCACTTGTATATCTTGCAAAGTTTTTTTTATCTAGAGTACCTAAGTGCAACACGCTGCTACTGCAATATATTCTTCTTCTATTGTAGACAATGATATTGGTGACTACTTCTTGCTTAACTAGGATACCAGACACTAGGCCAAATAGAAAGTTACTCCACTTGTACTTCTTTTGTCTTCAATGCTTCTAGCCCAATCTGCATCTGTATAAGCAACTAGAGGTAGTTCATTTCCTTTTGGATACCATAACTCATATTCTTCTGTTGCTTTGAGATATGTAAATATTCTCTTTATTTCCATAACATGTGTTTCCTTTGGTGCTGCTTGAAATCTTGCTACCTATCCAACTGCTTGCATCACATCTGTTCTTGATGATGTCACATAAAGTAAAATGCCAATCATTGATCTGTAGAGTCTCTTATCTTCATCCTTAGATTCATCTTCTTTGCTCAACTTGCAACTGGTTTGCATAGGAGTACTTACGGGCTTACAATCTTCCATTCCAAACCTTTTTAGCATTTCTTTGATATACTTGGTATATGAAATAAATATACATGTATCATGTTGATATATCTGAAGTCCCAAAAAGAAATTCAACTCACCAAGAAAATATATTTCGAACTCATTTTGCATGTCTTTAGAAAACTTCTGACTCATCCTGTCATCACCACTTCCAAAAATAATGTCATCAACATAAACTTCAATTATTGATATGCTATCCTGATCTACCTTTATGTATAGTTTATTGTCTATACTGCCTTTCCTGAACCCTTGTTGTTGTAAATACCTTTCTAACCTTGAGTACCATGCTTTGGGGGCTTGCTTGAGACAATACAATGATTTCTTCAACCTGCAAACATAATATTCCCTTTCTAACAATTGAAATCCTTCTAGATGCTCAATGTAATCTTCTTCTTCTAACTCTCCATTTGAGAAGGATGATTTCACATCCATTTGATATACCTTGACCTTCTTTGAACATGCATAAGCAAAGATTAATATAATTTCTTCCATTCTGGAAACCGGGAAAAAAGTTTCTTTGAAGTCTATTCCCTCGACTCGGGCATATCCTTTGTAAACTAGCCTTGCTTTATTTTTGGTTACCTGTCCATTCTCATTCAGCTTGTTCTGAAATACCCATTTCGTGCCAATGATGTTCTTGTCTTTCGGTTTAGGAACTAGTTCAGAAAATTTCCCATGTTTCATTCTTCTCTATATAATCCAGTTCTTCTTCCATAACCTTTATCCAATGTTCATCATTGTTTGCTTATTCAAAACTGCTTGGTTCAATTGTAGATAATAGTGCTAGATGTTTTTATTCTGGTGAAATAATTCTTCTTTGGGTTTCAACTCCTGCATCCTTGTTCCCAATAATATGTTATGTTGGATGATTATGTACTTGCTGGCTAGGTGCTTTTGGGAATCAACTAAAGGTCTTGATGGTCATCTTCCTCATGCTCTACTTCAAGTTTCTCTTGTCCATCTTCTACTTCTTCTACTTTTAGTTCTTCTACTTCTTCCTTCCCTGGCCTTTCGTACATTTGTCTCATCAATATTTACATTGATGCTTTCCACTATTTTTTTAGTCTTAGATTGAAGCATTTGTATGCCCTACTTTTTCTTGAGTAACCAACAAACATGTCTTTTTCAACTCAGGAATCAAACTTTCCAAGCCTGCCATTTTCTCTTTTGATGTAGAACTTGCTTCCCGATACTCTGGAATTCTTGACATTGGTTGGTCTTCCTTTCCATAGCTCATATGGGTTCTTGTCACTACTGCTTTTGAGTATTCCTCTGTTTTGGATATGAACTGTTGTATGAACTACTTGGGGGCAAAAGATGTTATCTAACTTGGAATATTTCAACATGGTTATGGCCATTTTCTATACTATTATGTTCTTCCATTCAATGACTCCATTTTGTTGAGGTGTCTTGGTTGCTGATAATTTCCTTTTTATTCCATGTCCACTGCAGAATTCCATGAATTCCTTTGATGTGAGCTCTCTTCCATTGTCTGATCTTAAACATTTTATTTTCAAATCCATTTCATTCTCAACCATCTCTTTGTGTCTCTTGAATTGTTTAAATGCCTCTGACTTTTTCTTGAGAAATCTAATTGTGATCATCCTTGTATAATCATCCACAAGTAGCATGAAATAATATTCACCTTTCATTCCCTTTGTTCTCATTGGCCCACATAGATTAGTATGTACAATCTGCAATGGTTTTGTTGTATTGTCCTCCTTTGATTTGAATTTAGTCCTGGTTTGTTTTCCCTGCAAACAATGCTTACATAAAGTATCTACTAGTTTTGAAATCACTAGAATTTCTCTTACTGTTTCTTTTCTGCTAACTTTGACAAGGTCTTCAAATTTCATGTGACCCATTATTTTGTGCCAAAGCCAAATTTTATTTTATTTTCCCAAACAACATCTTTATTTTCCAATTTCATTCAAGACATATATGTTGTTCATAGTTCTCACTATTGTAGAAACTAGCTTGCCAGATCCTTCTTTCCTTATTTGACATTTCTCTGAGTAAAAAAGAAGTGTGTTTCCTTGATCACACATTTGACTGACACTTAACAAATTGTGTTTCATATCTTCAACAAGTAGAACATTTTTTTCTTTGACATTTTTGTTTCCAAGCCTGATTGTGCCTCTACCTATGATCTTACTTGAGTCATAATTTCCAAACGAAACTGATCCATATCTATCTTTCTTCAGAGTTAGAAACTTGTCCTTGTCACTTATCATATGCTTCGAACAATCACTGCCAACGTACCAATCACTTTTCTTGTAAAGTAAGTGCACATTCTTCATAGTTGAATGGATTCTTCTTTCTTATCCATATATTTTGTGGTTCCTATATAAGGTTGTTGATGTTCTTCTTTGATTCTTTTGAAGGGATGGTCAATCTTCAATCTCTGGCTATGTGTAAAAAATTGTTACACTTATAACATTCTACTTCATCCTTCAACAGGAAAAAATTGTTATAGTTTCGGTTATGTGTTTCATGAGACTTTCTGATGTCATTCATTCTAGAGTGGTTTTCATAACCGTCTCTATTCTTGTCATAGGATATGCAGTTTATAGATTTATGTCAAAAATTATTGAAAAAGTAACATAAACCAAGAAAATGGTATGATACATGGGTGAAGAGGATCTTCTGAATGGTGTTTCTCTTATGAATCCTTCTTCTTCATGAGATCTTTCTACTGTTGGTTGTTGAAATTTGAATCTTCTAGGTGGTGTTGTTCCTCTATAATCGTCTTATTTTTTTTTCTTGTATTCTTCCTTCTTCATAGTACCTTTGACAGTTTCTTCATAGACTCTTTGTTCTATCATTTTTGAGCTCGAACCTTTCTCATTATACATTTTATGGTATCCTATATTGAACTTGTCATGGCATGGCCTTTGACTGCTAATGATATCATCCAAAATTTTGGTGTTATTGTTTTACACATGTTTCTTCTGTAGATCCTTCCTTAGTGAGACAATCTCTGATTCCATCCTTTCAATATTCTTTTCCCTTTCTTCCAACTGGTTTCTGATTACTTCTTTGGTTCTTCTGGCTTCTTCAATTTTGATTTTTAGGTTCACAATCACCTGTTGATCCTTTTCAAAGTAATAATTATGAGAACCCTCTTTTAGCATAAGTAACTCTCCATGGAGCAATTTGTTCTTCTTTTTTTCTCTTCTTAGATCATATATAGTTTTTATTAGTTCTACCCTAAGATCCACTTCTCCTTCTTCTTCAGAGTTCTCATAAGCCATAAAGAGAACATCTCCAGATTCATTATTGCTATCATCCTCTTCGTCTGATGAATAACTATATTATTTTGAGTATAAATTTTTCTTTTGGAATTTTATTTTGTTTCTTCTCTTGTTTCCCTTTTTATATTTATTTTCTTTATTAGAAGTTTCTTCTTCATCGTTGTCTTTATTATTATGAGGACATTGATTATCAAAATGACCAATACCACCACAATTGAAACATTTTCATGGAAGCATACCTTTATTTTTTTTGGTTCCTCTTTTCATCCTCCTTACAAAGTTTGCCATTTATTTATCATGTTCTGACTCGCCGCTATAGCTACTGGTTGGCTTTGAATTTTGGACCTTCTTCTTCTTTTCTTTCTTGGATGCTTTGAATGTTTCTTCATTTGTGTCTGGGTTATCCTATTATGTTCTCATCTCATAAGCTGTGAGGATTCTATGCAACTAATCCATGCTCATTGTAGTGAGATCCATTCTTTCTTCTAGAATTGAGACCTTAGGATCAAATCTCATTGGGAGAGATCTTAATGCCTTTTGATCTTATGTAATGTACCTCAAAATTACCACAAAAAAAAAAATTCTAAGACATAATTCAACTTTGTTTAAGATTAGAACTTAAGAGAAGGCAATATTTATTTCTGTTCGTAATGACGTCATTATACCAGTTTAGTTCCTTCGAACAAAACCCCATTAACAACTGTACATAATCCCCATCTATAAGTGTGTATATAGCTACGACTTTCTTTAAATACATATAGGATGATTCTTTGTCATAGGCATAGTTTCATCTCGATTCTGGCTTAAATACTTTCTCACAATAATTTTCTGTGTTTTTGATACCCTGTGCACAGTGACATGCATTTCCAACCTCTATTCTAGATGAAGATCTCCCAATGGTTTCCACCAATTCCATTCACCACAGAATTAGTGTTCTTATAATAATACTTCCTACCACACTCTTGTAGTTCTGTGAGGAACAACGGTCAAATAGATTCTGGCAATTACAGTTGTCAAGTACTAACACACAGCAACTTTCGAAAGGTGAAAAAGGGACCAACACTTCGGAATTTTGGGGCTTGAACCTTCGTGATTACAAGCGCCCAAACCAACACAAATAAACTTTCAAAAAGAAAATAAAGTGGGGCCCGCACTTCGAGGTTTCGGGGTTCGAGACTTCGTGATCACAAGTGCCCCAAACACCAACACAACGCAAACCTCCAAAATGCGAAAAGGAAGGAAGGGTGTGACATGCGTTTCAGGATTTCGGAGTTTGGGGTTTCACGAATACAACAGCCATCCTCAACACACGACAACTCCTGAAATCGCGAAAAGTGAACAACACTTCGGGGTTTTTGGGATTTCGAAATCCCGCGACTTCAAAAGCCAAAACTTCAAACACCAACAGTTCCCAAAATTACGTGGACTAACATTTCAGGATTTTGGGGATCGAGGTTTCAGGGTTTTCAAATACCGATCAACAACATACCATAACTTTCGAAAAAAAAATGAAAAAGGAAGAGTGGGTCCCACATTTTGGGATTTTGGGGTTCGAAACTTTGCGAGTTCTGGTGTCCAAACATTCAACGTACAAAAATTCAAGGAACCAACATTTCAGAATTTCGGGAATTCGAGATTCGAGGTTTCAGGGTTTCAAGTGCCCAAACATTGCATACAACAATCCCCGAATTTTGAAGCAAAAGATGTGGGACCCACTACTTCAGGATTTCGGGTTTTACGAACACATGGTGCAAAAACACAAAAGAAAAAGAAGATCCGAAATGTGAAAAAAATGATTAGGGTGTGGGCCCTACAATTTTGGGTTTCAGGGTTTACTAACTCCCAATGCCAAACATTACATGACATCAAACGTCGAATCACGAAATTACAAAAAATGGTAAGGGGTCCATCCGATATCGGGTTTCAGTGTTTGGTAATGCTTGATGCAAGAACAACTTAGCATGGTAATCGTCGAATCCCAAAATTTGATCAGTTGTGGGGCCACTTCAGGTTTTCGGAGTCTTGCAAGAACAAAAAGGACTCCATACAGGTTGAACCAACAAACTCCAAAAGGTCAAAAAAGGAAAGGAAACATGAATAGAGTTTACAAAAAAACTCTGTAATTTTCTTCCCGACAATATTCATACAATTAGATTACGGAACTTACAGCATAACCTCTACTCCCAATATGCCAATCTTCAGCCTTGATTTTACTCAGAAAACACATACAGAAATAAAATTAACTATGAATTTAATTTAGAGGGAATTTCTTCCGGAATTCAACCATGCATAATCCTTTCAACTATCATAACGAATAAAAAGACCAATTTCTATCATAATTAGAATTATGCATTACATCCATGATTGAATCATTCGTCAGGGAAGGGAAATTATTTCAGTTCTGATTTAACACATGCATTACATCAGATATAAATTCATTTAGACAGAGAATGGAAATCATTCCAATTCCAATCAAACACATTGCATCAGATGTAAAATCATTCAGAACAAAGAAGGATAAAATTTAACTTATCTGAACCAATTTGCGGGAATACAAGGGGAACAACCACGTTCCTCCCAATCGTAGAAAAAGGCAACCAAATCTACTTGCCCGATTCACCCCCTAGCCTAACCATGAATCCATGAGGGTGAACTTGAAAACTTCTCTTTAGCAATGTTCTTCAATTCCAACAGTCATCCTCTTGCCTCACACTTACTCAACAGTGCTCATAACAGCAAGACAATTTGGTTTCAACAAAACTTCTCTTGCCTCACACTCAATCCAC
>ML843425.1:0-38636 GCA_009831015.1 Picea engelmannii
TTGACTTCAGAAGTTTTGGACAACATGCATTTTTGGATATATGAGTAATATATTTTTGAAAATAATTTCAAATATCAATGAGATAAATTGTCAAACATGAATGTGATGATGGGAGTCACAAGGAGGGATGTTTTTGTTTAATTGACTAGTTATGTTATGGTTGTTAAGAGCTAAAGGGGAATCACAAGGGGTCCCACCTTCTAGTTATTATTTATTTAAAACCCTTATTATGATTTATTACTTTTCCCCCTAACTAAAAAGTTGGTTGAGTTTTTAGTTAACTTAACCAATGAGGTAGTTCAACTACTTCAACCAATTCTAATTTGCTTAAAGGCAAAAGGAAAGGGAGGAACATGAGGAGACATAGAAGGAGAAGCATACTAAGGTTTTCTCTTTGAGTTTGTGTTGAGATAGTTCAGTTTTCATTCATTCTTTAATTGATCATAAGCCTAATTCATTTTTATGATAGAAGGCTCTTATTGTAGACAACAAGATTCAGGGCTGAATTACATCATTCAAACACTTGTTTTTTAGAGGTGTTAATCTATCTTTGATAGTCTGAGTAGACTTGTCTGTTTGTGAATTAGTTTTCATGACTGATAAAGGCTATTGTGCAGAGTCGTGTGGGAAACAATATGTGGCAAGTTGATCCGAATTTTAGAGTTCAATTTTTTTATTTTCTGTCAGAGTTCCTTATGTATGTTTCATCGGGGACATCTAAGTTTGACTTTAGTCCAAAACTTCTTCACGAAATTTTGTAAAGAGAATGAATCTTTGATGAATTGGAATGGAATAAAGGATTTCTTTATGTCTCATCTGTATTGTTTATCAACTTGGTGTCTTTACTTTTGTCTCTATATTTATTTCAGCCACTGTTATATTCAGAAAATCATATAAATAATGAATTTTCTAGCAAGCTTTTATTTATAAAAAGACTAGCCTAAGCACTTGTAATTAATACTTGTGAGTTAGGATATTAATTTTGATGGCTATAAACATAGGGTGATATTCCCGTCTATTTTGATTTAGCCAATAAGAATCTGAAAATGCTTGAGTAAGATCATTTCATATCTTTTCCTCAACACCTGGGTCATGCCAAAAGTGCACTTCTCCAAATTGGCACACAACTTGTGTTGCTGCAGTGTTTGGAGGACCTGTTGGATGTGGTGGAGTTTCTCTTCCTAAGTATGGATGAAGATCATAATGTCATCCAAGTAAACCACTACAAATGAGTTGTTGAATGGCCGCAAGATGTTGTCCATTAGCCTCATGAAGGTTGCAGGGGCATTCGTCAACCTGAAATCCATGACCAACCATTCGAAAAGGCCCTTCTTGTATTTGAAGGCAGTATTCCACACATCAGAGGGTTTGATTGGTACCTGGTGATACCCAGACTTCAAGTCGATATTTATGAAATATTTTTCCTCCTTGAGTTGGTCTAGAAGGTCATCAATCTGTGGGATCGAGTACCTATTTTGGACAATGATCTTGTTCAACGCCCGATAGTCAATGTAGAATGTCAAGTCCCATCCTTCTTCTGCACCAACATGATTGGGCTCCCACAGGGCAATGAACTCAACCATATGTGGCCTTTCTGCAACAACTCCTGAATCTGCCTCTTGATTTCATCATTCTCCATATTAGAGCACCGATAGATTGGTCCATTGGGTAGCGACACACTTGGGGTTAGATCGATGGGGTGCTTGACCTGGTAGTGTAGAGGCACCCTTGCAGGGGAGGTGAATATGTCCTCGTACTCCTCAACGACCTTATCCATCTTTTGTTGTCGTGCAGAGGGGCCCTGTCTGGAGGTCATGGCCATAGTCTTCTTCTTTCCCTAAGGGCAGATCATTAGGAAAACAAATTTCCTGGTTTTGGAAATGAGTTTACTGCATTGTTTTGCAGTAACCAAAGAGATGGCGGTAGGCGGTGCTATCTTCGGTATCCTGTACAACTTATTTCCCAAAGTAATAATAACAACACGAGGCCTGGACTCATCCACAACATGTCGCTTCCACAAGTACAATTGGACTAATAATACATAAGAAACATCAACAGGAGCAAAGTCACATAATACCTCATCCGTGAAGGGATTAATGTTGTAGGGAAGGCGACATTGCTGACTGACGCAGAGGTCCCATCCTTGGTGCAACCACCCGATGGTGTATGGTTCTGGGTGTGATGTGGTCGGCAAGCCCAACCGATTCACGACCTCTACTGAGATGAGGTTCTTCTATCTCCTGCTATCAACAATGAATTGCAATGAGGAACCCTTTACCTACATATTGGAATGGAAGACGCGCTCTGCCTCCTATGGATCTTCTGGTTCCTCCTTCTAGATCTTCGTGGTGGAAACAGTGGCATTGGGCTCTACATCGATAATATGGTTCCCCCTGTCATTCCCCTTGTTAGGTTCTGATTCATATTCAAAGCATGCATCCAATTCAGAAGCCTTCAACTCAGTTACTAATGACTGCTTGGCTCGACACTCACTTGTGTTGTGATTGGAGCTCTTATGGAACTCACACCCCTTCCCCGTGTCATTTTTTGGTTTCATGGTGTTGTTCTTTACTTGCGGATTTGGCGGGTTGTCTTGGGCTGCCCCACCTTGGCTTGGTCCTTTGTTCTGCTATTTGGGGGTACCTTTCCCTTGCTTCTGATTCACAGACCCAAAGTCTCGCTTCTTCTGTTTGAACTTCTGCTCAATCTTGGCAGCATACCGGTATGTCGCACCAAGGGAGGAGATGTCGAGGAACTCCATTTCCTCCTGAATGTATATGTGCAGAAAACTACAGTACTTTAACACCAAATGTTTCTCCAAATATTTGATACCCAAATTTTTGCGTAGGGTATGAAACAAATTCGTCAGCTCATGCACATCTTCGTCCCTTTGTTGCCACAGGGTAGTCCATTGTATGTATTTATCCTCATAGCTCCCCATAGGATAATATTGTTCCTTGATGGCATCTCAGAAAGAATTCTAGGTGGGTGTGGCCAAGAATAGAGAGGGTTCCCCCTCGCCCTGTTTCTCCCAATAGGTTTCCCACCATTCCTTGACATGGGGGGCGGCTTTGAGGAGTGAAAAAACAATCCTTTCTTAGTCAAAAAAGTCATGAACCGAGAAATATCCTTCTAACAGATTCAACCATCTATCTATGAAATTTGCATCTATTTGGCCCTCAAATATGGGAATGTCAAAGTTTACTTGTACCTTAAAAGGAGTGGTGCCTCCAGAGTGGCTGATGGTTGTAGATGTGCTGCCAGTGGGCAACCATTGAAGGATCTGGGCAAAGTTGTCCATCATTGCATTCCTTTGTTTCTCGAGGGCCTCCTCAAGCAATATTTTGATAGGATCTATTGCTCCCTCATCTTTATTTTCTTCCCCCATGGGCGGTCGTTGGGGTTTGCGAGGATGATATTGCAAAGGTTCAACCAGATCAAGCCCTAACTCTTTATACCCCGACCTCGTTGGGGACATGAAAAGAAGCATCGAGAAAGAGTAGACCGCTGTGATACCACTGATCCATATTTATGCAAGAACAAAATGAAATACATAAACACACATAAATGCAGAGATGTAACATAAATAAAACTTCATTTCATTAATAACAAATGACTGAAATATGCTTACAGACAGAATGGAAATAAACTAGCTAGGGCACTGGTAGCTTATCTATGAGAAGAGATGTGATGGATACTGACCTTTGAACCGTGTTACAATGAGGCTCAAAGGCCTATTTATTATTGAGAAACAATGGAAAACCCTAAACATCCAAAGACCTAAACCTAGGAGATAAAACACCAAGACTATGGGCCCCGTTTGGGTAAATTGGTACATCAACATCCCGGGGACATAACTTTGGCATACGATCTCCGTTTGACGTGCTCAATACCTCGTTAGAAATGTCTATCTGAGGACTACAACTTTTGATGTGAGCAACATCGAAGGAAAGTTCATGTTGCTCCTCGTTTTTCCAAAAAACGTCTTTTAGGGCCTCAAAACAACTTCGGAAGTTCAGGACCTGAAAAACTGCTAAAAGTAGTAAAATGTGTGGAAACTGAAAAAGTAAAAGAAGCAATGGTGGGGGTCCAAGTGGAATTGGCCACAAATATCTACCTGGATCACACAATGCATAACCTTAACAAATTCTAAACCTATTAGACCAGTTAGAATGAAATTTATAGCCTTTGAACTGTATTCACTGATATTTTTACTAGCATTATTTGTTGGGGGAGAAGTTGGTGTAGTGTATCCATTTACTACATCTTTCCAAATTTCAAATCCCTGTTCTTGCAAAACTGCTCTCATTATTATGCTCCAAAAACCATAATTTTTCCCATCAAACAATGGTGTTCCATCTTTGGTCAATTCTCCTTGATTATCCATGATCTACCTTCCAATGGTTAGACTATTCCTGAAGGAACCCACCATGGTACCAATTGTTAGAATATTCAATAATATTGAGCGTGGGGGTAATCAATATAGAGTTATTTCAAAAATTTTAACCTTCAAGCACTACATAAAAATTAACCATTAAAAATTTCATTCATCATCACATAAACTCATATACATTTCACATATATTTTTCCGTGGAAGCCCAACTGGGAGAAGACCACAAAAACTTTTCTTAAGTAGTTTCATGATTTTAAAAGAATCAACTTGAAGGAAGCACCCACTCCTTGATTTTTCCAACACCTATGGGAAAGAGATACCAATCCCCTTGATATATTTTAAATTATGATATAGGATCAAATCAACCTTCAAATACAATCCAAAAATCACTTCTTAAATTTGCATACACAATTACTCAGAACTGTATCTTAAATATGAAAGTTGTAAGATTCACCACGAGCTTAATTTTCCATTTGCGATTCTAAAACTTGGACCTCATATATTAGGATATGTTATCCTTCTAATGAAATAAGTGCAATTCGGTTTTTACCTACCAATATTCAAATATAACTGTTTTATCTTGAACACCTATTTGGGACTATTTTCTGGATTAGTCACAAACCCTAACTTCGAAAAAGTACAACTACACACCTGCAATGAATAAGGATTTGAAACTTGTACCAAATATTCTTCAATATCACTCCAATTTTTTCTCCTTTTCTTGTCCCCCCAAAAAAATTACAACGAAAAATTGCAAGATGACTAGTTTTGAAGAAGAAATCCCTAGATTAAAAAACCTCAAATTCCACTGAGTATAAATCCAAACCAGTAATGAGTCAAGACCTCAAATTTGTACCCAATATTATTCACTTTCTCTTCTGAAAAAAATTCAAGTTTTTATTTATGAATCATTCTATAAAAAGCATTATATTGAAAGTGCCAAGATGACCTTCAAAGAAAACTCTAGAACAAATCATCACAAGACTTCAACTTCCCTTGGAATTTCTCCTTTCTTCACTTCATATTCCCTTGGAAATTTGCTCATATAGGATGAAATTCACTCCTCTTCCTTGTCTAGGATTGGTGTGTTCCAAATGCTGAATGAGTCTCCTCTTATTTATATGAGTCTTCTCCACATGAGGGGGTGCAACCAAGGGTCACACCTATTCCTTAAGGATGAATGACCTTAGGGACTTATTTACTTTACTTTAGGGTCTTATTCACTTGGATTTATGGGATTCTTATCTTTTATTTAGGGGCTTCTTCGGTTGGCTCCATTTGTGTACAACTCAAAGTGGGGATGTGAAAACAACCACATGTTATCTCGTCCTGTTAGGGAAATGATTAAAAGCTATGCCACAAGGGGAGCACTTTGGAGTTATATACACTTATGTGAAGGATCATTCAAGTCTCTTCAATGCTTCTTCAAGTGGACGTATCATCATCAATTTTAGGGGCTTCTAGGATTTTCTTTAGGGATTCTTCTAAGGTTATGTTGTGCCAGGAACTACAACCCTCCATTTTTCTTGTAATCCATTTGTAAATTTATTTTAAGAAATGAATCCCCTTATATTTTTTTACTTTGATAAGATCCTCCAACAACTTATTTACTTATCTATCAAGTTCATCCTTCAATTTTACTTCCCTCAATTTATAGCTCTCAAAAATGAATTACTTAAAAGAATATTCTTACAAAACAAGTTTTAAAAGATTTTCGACAAAGTTAATAAAAACTCCTTCGATGTACATTAGAGGAGTTACCTTCAACTACTCTGATTCACATCAGAGGAGTTCCTCCCAATTTCACCAATAAGATTTAAAAGAGTTCACACTCTTCCCTTTTATGAGATTTCCCATCGCCCAAGTTCCTTGCAACTCCTCCAATAAATTCAGAGGAGTTAATGTCAAGTATTCATATTTCATCGAAGAAGTTTCCTCCATTCACTTTGATAGAATTTGGAGAACTTCATGCTAAGTATTTTGATGTATATCAAAGGACTTCTCACAAAATCCTTTGATGTACATCATAGGAATTTCTCCTAAGTCCACTGATTTTAAATGATACCTACCCATATTCAATGCTATTTTTTCCTAACATTATAAGTATGTCTCTCTCTCTATTCTTACTATCCCACCGAATGCTAAGGAGGATAAGATAAACCCAAATAAATAACACATTGAGCTCCAACCATGGAATCTGTTGAGCAATCAACACACCCTAAAAAGCCTATGTCATTTTTTCACTTTTTGTGTACCACTTGATCTTTGAACTGTCTGATTAGATTTCATTTTGAGAAATGTTTGGATTTGCTTATTATCTTGCATCTCATTATATTTTTAGGTCTATTTTAACTTATGAAACCCCATGACTTAAAAATCCTTAAAACCTGAATAAATAATCAAAATCCAAAACACTTCACCCAACACACTCAATTTCGGGATCACAAGGAATTCAAAGATGGAAAAGAATACTTAGGAAACCTCAATCACCACGCCGATCTTCATTGATATCGGAAAAATGAAGTTTTGTTTTACGAAAAGTATTGCATAAGGATATCTCCGATAGCCGATCCCCTTCGACATCGGTAAAAGACGAGAGGAATAGGTGTTAACATATAAAGAAAAGATATCGTTGATAGCCTATGCTCAACACGCTTATCGAAATTGGGGAAAGCCTAAAATGATTGCCACAGACATTCTAACCACACTAAAATATACTCCTGGTCACTGATCCTCGATGCATTTTCAACATCGGGACTTTTGCAAAGAAGTTAATCCGAAGAAAAACATGTGATAGGTTTATCACCGACCACCGACCCTGGATACTTTTCGGCATCAACAAGCCAAGGTTTGTTTTAGAACACATAATTTAAGGAAAGTCTTGACTCTAATTAATACAAATGGATTAGGACACTTGTCTTCAACACCACGTGTCTTTGCTAGATCAGAGAACTGTACGTTCTAGTTTTTCCCTTTGTCATTTTTTTTTGGGTCCCCTAAGTCCAATTCACACCTACGAGACCCCGAGGAGTGGACGAATATAGATTTCATCGTTAAGTTATATGAGCACCATGACACTAGCTGGGTGATGGCTTCATGGTGGAGGGAAGACAAGAAATACACCAACCAGAGCACTGGCTGGTATCGGACGACCGACTTAATGGATCCATACATTTACTTGATGGCTCTCATCTACCGATTATATGGAGAGAAGGACTACTCCATATTTTCAAAGGCATGGATGCCCTTAGCTTACACAATGGAAATTTTCAGGAGTGACTTCAACTAGGGAGCGACCATTTCTAAGCAACTGAGCATCTACATACAACAGACTCAGACACCGAAGGAAGGAGAGACACCAAATTTCTACATGGATTCATATTTACTTGATGTCATGTGCGCCATAAACATTTTCCCCGAAATGAACCTGATCTGGCACGTTGCAGAGATCCCGGTCCACGTATATTTCAACATCCTATGGGAGAACAAGTACAAGAAATATTACTCTCTCATCATCGATGAATTCATCGCACGTATTTATTTCATTCTTTTTAAGAAATAATGCCCGAGACTATCGGTTGCGGCCAAAAAGATGATATCAAAGGTAGGCCACTGGTACTTGGATGAGTGCGACACCTACATTAGGGTGTTCATGGCCACTGGAGCACCACATCTCCTACCAACGCATGTCCTTAACCAGCTTGTAGTGGGAGAGATATGCTACCAAACCATCCTGCAAGGTTACAACGCCACCCTAGTCAAGGACAATAAGTGAACGTTCATACCTTATGGTTTCCATGGAGGTTTCTACATGGTGAAGGACACGGATCAAGCCAAACAAGAAGGGCTAAGCCAACTAGAGTTAATATTCCAGACAAGCTAATTCCACAAGAACGATCCAAATGGTCTAGTCTTGAAACATGCTTCGCAAGTGTCATCCTCTTGTCTGTACACCCACGTCAAATTTGAAGATGAAATATTCATAGAAAATTCCCAAGACCGGGACGAGGTGGTGGAAAGGATGGCCGACCCCAAAGTGACCATATTCAGAGCCATGAGCCTAGATAAATAGGAGACAACCATAGAGCAATCAACTCAAGAGGCCCTCAGAGCCAGGGAAGAAATGATAGCAATAGAAGCAATCGAGGTTCCCCTGGTAGCTCTGGTGTAGGATAGAGGTTTCCCTATGAAAAAGGACACACGAGAAAGGGGGTTGCTAATGATAGAACAGGCTCAGTGAGTGATTGATCAATTGGAAGATGAAACAGACCTCATAGGAATGATGGGATCCCCTACTGACGACCCATATGAAATCCAGGCAGGCCCAAGTGGCCCTGAACTAATTGACATTGATGAAATCGTCGGGTTAGACAACCCTAAAATCACAACGCCATAGGTTGGATCACCGGGGGATGTTTAATCTCAGCTGAAGACATTCAGAGCATCACGGAGAGCAAGTGCACCAAACCCCCTCTGTGAATTGATAAACAATATATATAATGATGAAGAGAGCCTGGAGGTATCCTTGGTGAGACCTGTACAGATCATAGAGAAAAAGGAGTCGGAGAAGACATCTTCCCCAGCTCCCAATGCCTAAATTTGGATCCCTTCACACAATGACCAGGAGGTCAAAATTGTCTTCGACACTAAACCACTCAAGGTACCAAAAGCACGAAAGGATAGTCTGACATATGAGCTAGGATTAGATGAACAAAAGGAAGAAGCTCCATAGTAGGAAATCAATGTCTCAACGAACGATTATCAAGTAAGTACCAAGCCTATCCCTGAATCCTCATTTTCAATCAGTACTCAACTTCCCGATGAGAAACAAACAGAAGCTGGTCCATCATAACACATGGAGGAAGTTAAAGAACCTAGTCCTGAACAAATATATACCATCGAGAGCCTGGGAAATATGCTCACTTGGGGAGATCAACAAATCCCTGAACCCATAGATGAAGTTCCTAACATACATGCTATCACTTATGATCGAAAAAGGAAAGCTATTGTGTAAAGAACCACCAAGAAGAGGAGGATCACTCTAGTTCGCTCCATCCTCATCACCACGGAGGAAAATATGATCAACATAGAGCATGCCAAGACATCCGAACTTATTGGCACAGGGATGGAAATCACAGATTCCACCTTGGACAGAGAAAATAGGGATGAAGAGTAGCTGGCTACTGCTCTGAAAGAATTGGAACATTTGCGCCACTTGGAAAAATATTACTAGGACACCACACAGGCCACAGTGTTCCTCGACTACCGGATTTGAAGAAGTAGAGAAGGAATTAATGCCTCATCTACTTCATTTTTCGTGAGTTCGCACAATGGAAGAGTCGCAGGCTGGCACGACTAAACTTTCGAAACTAGGTGTTGCGATGTGATATGGACCGTTAGATCGAGGAAGGTCGTGGACCATCGATCTGACACGAATGGATTAACACAAAGGGTATGTGGGGAATTCAAAGTTCCCTAAGGACCCAGCTTGTGGAGGAGAAGATCTGGTCCATCGAAATCCATGCTCAGACAACTAGAAGTGAGCACAGGAGGAAAATGGATCTAAGTCGTCAAATCTGAAGCATGTGAACCAACAGTCGTTGGATCCGGGGGAAGGTGCACGAGACAAGCTCCAATTTGATTGTGGTCGTCCATTAAGGAGGACACGTGGCGAGATCTCAACATGTCACTGACTCATAGAGAAAGAAGGTTAAGAGCATAGCTGTTCGAACTTGCGATATGTGAAATCACGATTTGATCGTGGTTTTCCATTAAGGAGGACACGTGGCGAGATCTCATCATTTCACTGACTCGCAGAGAAAGAAGGTCAAAGAGCATAACCATTCGAACTTGTGATATGAGAAATCGTGATTTCATCCTGGTCATCCATTAAGGACACATGGTGACATCTTAGCATTTCACTGACTTGCATAACAAGAAGGTCAAAGAGAATAACTGTTTGAACTCGCGATATGCGAAATTGCAATTTGATCATGGTCATCCATTAAGGGGGGACACGTGGCAATATCTCATCATTTCGTTGACTCATAGGGTAGAAAATTCAAAGAGGGCAGTCATGAGAACTCACGATATGCGAAGTTCCGACGTGCCTTGGATTTAGGCTTTGGGTTGTAGTAAATGGTCACGTGGACGGAGGAAAAAGGAGGGAGCTAACGGTTGTTAAGCCCCTTTCGGAACTCGAGAATTGGAGGACTTGGGGTGCCTTGCATCGAAAGTTCTGAAGTTGAAAAACGTGACGTGTTGTTTAGGTTAAGCCTATGGTCATGGGTAGTGGTCACGTGGAGGAGGATAAGGGAAGAGCTAGCATGCGCTAGGCCCCTATTGGATTTTGGAGATTGGGAAGGTCAGGGTAAATCACATGTAGAATACCCGACATGCAAATTCTTGAAAGGCCTTTTGGGTAGGCGGGTGGTCACAGCCCATGGCCGTGTGAGAGAAACTCACACCTGGAACTTAATCATGCAAACTGAGTCACAAAAAGAGCTAACGCCTGACACTCCAAGTTTTCATAGTAGGTTGAAGGGGAAGGTCGCATATGCCCTTAAACCTACACTAAGAAACTGAAAGGTTCTATGTTTAACTATATAACGAGACCATCTAGTCTTAAAGAATTGTTTGGCTTCAGAATTTGAGATTTTGTCCCTTGAGAAAAGCGAAAAAAACTTTATTCTCCACCGTGGGTTTGTTACAAATGACTGTTTTTTTCTGAATGTTTACTGTGCATATTTATGAATTCTATGAGTGTTTAAATGTTCCTTTTGTAGGAATAGATAAAATTCCTTATCTGTGTGAGTTTATGAGTGTTCTGGGCTTTCAAGGCTAGTGCACACCAGTGTTATTAGAAAAATTTGAGAAGCTAGCACAAGGAGTGCACAAGAACTTAGTCATGAGTTCTGTGATGAGCATGCCAAGTGGGAACACTAGAACCAGTCACAAGCTCAAAAGGGATAGTGCAAGGAGTGCATAGAGCAAGGGAAAGGAGTGTGCCTATACTCGTAAGAGTATAAAATCTCAGAGAGGAGACTGGTGCAAGAATGCACAGAGTCAAAACTTAGTTAATTGTTGAAGAAGCTCAGAGGAGAGATAGCGCAAGAGTGTGAAAAGCCTATGCAAGGAAGTGGATCACATCCGTTGGTTGTTGGGGAAGTTTGGATCATTGATCCATGAGCCCTCTGAGAATTTTTCAATTCAACGTTCAGAATATTTGGAAGTTGTTGCGGTTAGAACTCTTGAAGTTCTGAAGCACTAGTCTGGGAATTCACCAATTCAATGTTCAGAGGTTTTGGAAGGTATTTAGGGAAAAAATCTCGAAGCCTGAAGCTTTGGAGTGTGGAAGTTGTCGCTTTCAAAATTTTAAGCCTCGGGTTTTGGCTTGAGGTCATGTGAAGACTCCGCTAGAGTAAAAAGGCCCTTGCAAACCAAATTTTCACACAGGTAAGGAAAAAAAGGCATGTGTATAGGATTCTAAGGGTTTTGTGGGGACCCGAGAGCCACTTCGGCTCCTGTGTAAATCGATCCTAGACCAAGAGGTTGCACGAACCCCTAGGAGTAGTGGGGGTTTTCATTAGTTCCCAACCAGGATAAAGTCTCTCACTCAACAAGAACTCAGTCATAGGTAACTCAATCATAGATGAATCAATTACAGGAAAGTACATCACATATGCTAATTCACACGGAAAACATACAGTCTCTCATTCCCCACATGTCTGTCCCACTTCCCTTCCAGGGATTTAGCAACATATTAGACAAGAAGTCTCCAATCCCTATCATTGTAGTTTGGCACCTCGAGAAATAATTCCTGACAGTTCTCTCAATTGGAGAGAATGCAATATTCCACGTGCATGACAACCTACCTCTTTAGTCTATCTCTCCAGGCTAATCCATATACAGGTATCTGTGACAGTAATCATCATACTGGTCATTATAACAATTGATTTCAATGACCATCACAATCAGCTCTATGCCAAACATTTGGCTACATATCACAACTCTTGATGGTCGACTGATCCCCCCAATCCTCTATAGTGGACTAAGTCCCAAAATATTTGCATGCATGTTCCCAACTTGACCTGAGAACTACCTTCAACCACTTGTCTCATCCTTAGGACTTAGGATAAAATAATATATCCCAACTTTACACTTTTTAAGGAATGTTAATATAATATTCCTCAGTTTATTCTTTTAAACAAATATTAATATAATATTCCTTTTGGGGTTTAAGCGCCTTAACGCCTTAACCCAACACCCTTAACCTCAGCTAGTGGAGTTATCCCCCCAAACTCTTTTACGTGGTCAGTCTTCCATAGGGATGTATTTTTCATTAAATTTTATTGTGATTACATTTTATAACTCAGTATAAAAGTATTTATCTTTTGCATCTAGGATCACCAGCTTAAAAAACATAAAGCTCATGCACTAAACTAGTGCGTGAAGAAATTTTGGGTTGCGTGCACCCTTTCTTCAATGCGCCACCCTTGCACCCTCACATAGGTGCACATTACATCATGACTTATATACAAAAGGTCTCTCTTGCCTTCAAAACCTGCACACTAAGCCAATGTGTGATAAATCCATCGTTTCATGCATTTTCCTTCAGTAAGCCATATTTTTGCACTGACACTTGTGCACGTTGCCTACGTTAAGATGTTTCACTTTCAGTGTACCATTCCGATGTACTTACACAGGTGTGCACCAAACATTAAACTACACGATGTATCTTTTTTTTTTACAATTGCGCGTATTCTATTGGTGTGAGATTCTCGTGCACTAACTTAATGCACACATTTCCAAATCAACAAACTTGTTAATTCATATCACCAACTTATAAGTAAAGTATTGTTACATGGATATCTACACTTTGGGGTTCATCCTAAAGGTATAACATTTTTTCATTGGAACTCAAGTATGCATGCTATCATATTTTTATTTCCATCAATGTCCTTTAGTATGCATCCAACCCCTGCACCTACAACTTCAAGAGATTTTGACCCATCAAAAAATAAAGTCCACATATTATGATATCTTTTAAGATTATGTATGTACTTAGTATTTTCTTTTCTTTCTAAATTAGTGTGGTTAGTGTAGCTAGAAAAAACCTCTAATATGTCACTAAATATTATGTTAGACTGTATAAGATCATGATTAGTTGTATCTAATATGTTACAGTGGGGCTCAACAATATAAGTGAAATGAAGGATTTCAGATTGTGTGTTTGATTCCACATAAGATGAAATCCCAACACTATATCTCAAAACATGAATCATAGGAATAATTTCTCAGAATAGAAGGATTAAACATAACAGGCTCATTTGGGTTATTCAAGTCCATTACGACATGTTTCATGTATATTTTTCTATCAATCCTGATTTTATTGAGCTTTCCATTATAGGGTAGCCAAAGGTGTGATCATTCCATGGAAAAATATCCTTTAAGAATAGATGATCGGTCTCTACTTAGGAGCATACCATAGGTATCAGGTATATCCAAAACTATGATGTCGATAGTTTGATGTATTTTAGGATTGAAGGACATCCCGTTCAAAATATTTTTCAACTCTCCTATTATTTTAACTTGGGTCATGTAAAGATGTATGATTTGAATATCATATTCTTCAATCTTGATTTTTAGTTTCTCACAAACTTTAAGAGGAATTACATTGGAAAAGGCACTTGAATACACCATACAATTATGGCCATTTCTGTTGAAAATCTCAAAAGTGATAAAAAAGGGAGGAGTGGTAGATATTGACCTTTTCCCAGATAGAGAAGCATTTATAGCCACCTATATTTTGGGTGCATTGATATCATCAGCTGGGGTAGTTTTGCTCTTCCCCTTCTTTGTTCCGACAAAAATATCTTTGGACATTTTGGCAGTCTTACCTTGTAGAGTTCTGATAAAATTCTCATGAATCTAGGGAAGCTTCATAAGTTCAAATAAAGAAATATTAGCCTTGGTTCTCTTAAGATATTATAATAAATTGTATTCCAACTTTGGTACATGAGTATAAGGAACACTTTTTTTGGAAGCATTACCAATGGCCTATTGGGTATGGGGTGAAATCCTAGGAGGATCAGAATAAGCAGGGGTATCAGAGGACATATTTTTTCTTTCACTTGTAGTGGTCACAACGTTTTGGGACATATGTATCTCCTCTATATCTATTGATTCTTCCTCTTCTCCCTCTCCATATGATATGTCCCCAAAATAATTAACTTTTTGTTCAGGCGATTCATCAGCCTCTTGGTATTGATCCTTTTGTTCATTTTCACCCTCTTCTTCATATTTAGATTCAGTCAAATTTTCTATGGCCCAATATTGTAGAGCTTGAACAATGTCTTCCATATTGATCCCATATGATAGAGAATGATTTTTTTTAATGAAGGGAGGAGTGATATTGTCTTTATTATATTGGAACTTAAAAAAATTCTTGGGATTAGAAGATCCTTCTCCACTATTCTTCTTCAAATAAATTAGTTCATTGGATAGTTTCTTGAAAATTCTCCGGAGGGATTCCATGTTCACAGAATTAGTATCTTTATTTTCTTTTGAGGGCTTGGTAACAGTGGACATGGTCTTATAATCATATTTTTCCTTTGAGGATTTGGCCCTAGGGTTTCCCTTCAAATTTATCATATTCTTTTCAATTTTGAGGGCTTCTTGAAAAGTGGCTCCTAGGATAGATTTCTCTGCATTTTAAACAAACATCGCCATGGAAATGGGTAGAGATGAAGTATAGAAATAAATGGTGACATACTCAATGGGTTTAGAAGATTGAGTTATCCGTTCAATAGAGTAAGGAATCATTGATTAAAATATTTTACTTTTTATTTAGGTTCCATTTTAATTCTCGAGAGGTATAAGACCAAAGTAGTTGGTGTTTTTTCTTCCCCAATTTTTTTAATAAAAATGGTCTCAAATGTTCTCCAGCTAGTAATCGAATCTTATTCCAAATAAAAGAACCATATTGAATATTTATATTCAAAGGTGTGAGGGAACAACCTATAGATGACATCTTCATATCGAATTTTTTGGAGCCTTACTGACAATAGGAATTTCTTGACGTGGTCTTCAACAAATTCCTTTATGTATGGGTCAAACTTGGGAAGAAATATTTTAGGATGCTTAGGCATGTCATGGAGTGCTTCGGGTACAATGACTACATCAGGGACTAGCTAAGGTTGATAAGGTGGGGGGTTTTTGTTGTTTCCATACATGGTTTGAGGGTTATACAGAACTAGTTGTAGTTGTTATTCTCCTTCTTACTCACTTTCAAAGTTCTATTCCTCTTCAAAATTTTATTCAGGTTCACTTCTTAGTGTGAGGGGTGGGGAGATATGTGGAGAGGGAGGTATACCACCACCACCGATGATAAATAAACGTTTTAGTTCAAAATAAAAAAGTTATGAAAAGTCCTATAGAGTTGGAGGCAAGTGATAGTCTGGGGTTCTGACGGTCAAGTTTTCTTGATATGTGAAAGAATTAGGAAACCACGGGTATTCACTTTGATAATTTTCTTGACCTTGAGACACTGAATAATCAATGGAGGGTTGGTCAATCTATCTACTCCATTGTCTAGTTAGGACGTGGTCCACATGCTCACGGGATTCTCTGATTATCGTATTGAGTTTAGGTATAGTGTAATGGGGCGAACTCAGGGAGGAAAAATTGGGTTTAGAATGAATAAGTGCACATTGGGTGGTAACTTGAGGGGGCTTGTTTGTTGAGTATGACAAGTAATGTGAATCACAAGCATTATTAAGTGAATGGGAACTACTCGACTAAGTGATGTTAATGAGTGGAATAGAACGAGTAGGGATTTGAGTTTTCTTTGCATCCATTCAGTTCAATGGCCGTCCTTCTAGTATTATTTATGTTGATGGGTCCAAAATGCCCTATCAAGTAGGTAAGGGAGAACACCCAATGGAAAGTCTCAATTAGAATCGTTCTTGTTTGGGGTAGTTTTTCCTACGAGCATATTGTCTTGATTTCTAAGATAATTCAAATATATAAATATGAATTTGAGAACCAAAGTTTCTCATATGAATTAAAATCTAGAATTTCACTAAATGATGCTACATATGGCTATTCTAAGATGTAATATTAAACTAAACTAACCCTATCCTAATCAGGAGAGAACTAGAGAAGATCGAATATGGTTTTAAATAAATCCCTTTTGAATTAGAAGAAATTCATACATTCAAATGGGAAATAAGCACAATAATATTATCAAAAACACTAACAATTAGTTGTTATTTGCCTCCAACAATATTATAATTGCATTCAATTAAGAAAACCATGATAATCTGAGCATACAAGAAAATTGCAGAAAGAACCCATACAATGAAATTCATAATACTCAAATTAGGAAAAATGCATTAAGAATAGTCTAAGATACATTCACCACAATTACAGATTCTTTAAATGTCTCTTTCTCTTCATTAAATTAGGAGTAATAGTACAACCCGTCAAACACAAAGTGAAAAAGTCATTTCCTTGTTACATACACCCCTTTTATAAAATATGAGGAAGGGGATTTTCATATCCTGTAACTCTCACTCTGTCAGATGATAGTTACAACTCTTCATTTCACCTTCCCGATTGGGATTTTTACAATAATTACAAAAACTGGAAAAATATAGAGATCAGATACAATAATCAAATGGCTTTGGGTGTTTTCATTTGATCTCTGAATTTCTTCCATAACTTGAAATATTCTAGTATGGTCTCCATTATGCTCACTTGAAGTTTCTCAAGCTTGATTTCATTGTCACAAATAGGGGCCACCACTTATGTTTTTAAGGTTTCCTTTGTCTGTGTTATGAAGTGCTCTGCTAACAAAATCAATTGATTTGGTTTCACTATCCTCTTTTCTAGTATTTCCCTATCAACTTCGTTTATTGCATCAATGACTCTTCTGCTCAGGTTCCTTTTGTTTTTTACATCTTCTATCATTGTGTGAGAAAACACTTCTTTTTCTAAATCTTCCATGGTTTCCATTATAAATTGTTCTAGCATGTCATTTGATGCTCTCCACATACTTCTATAAGCTTGTCCCACCATTTCTTGAGTAATTTTCATATTATTAAGGGTAGATTTCCCAGCGTTGAGTAAAATATGGTCCTTGATCTTCTGCTTGGATGTATATACTGGAAACATATTAGGAGGGTTATCAAAAATTTATTTCCAGTTTATAATATGGTCATAGGTTCCTTGAACTCTCTGATATTTTTATTTCACAATGTTCATTTGTTGTCCTATTTTCAAGTGATCCGACCAATTCTTTTGGATGTTGTGCAATAAAAATAAGAATTTATTTTTCACATCTCTTCATGCTTCATTTGCGTTGGTGGCTTCTTATTTGATTATCTCCAGGACTAAAGTTATTTTTTTGTTTTCTTCTGTAGTTTCTTCTCGGCATGTTTCTTCTCCACTTATGCTTTCTTTATCTATTGTTACTTCTCCTCGGCTCCATCTACTTTCCTTGATATTTATTCCTCTTTCTTCTTTGTTTCTAGTTCCTTTGCATCATGTTTTTATTTATCTTGTTTGAGTAGTGTTTTGATATGTTATGTCACCAAAAATATGTTTTCATCTTCTTCCTTTGGAAGTTGTTATTTTGCTAAGTCAGTTGGGAGTCTATCTAATACTTCTTTGAAATACAAGGCTCCTCGAAAGATATCCTCAACATAATTGACCCCGTGGACTATTTGTTGTGCTATCTTGATAGACTTTATATGCTTGCATATTATATTTTGTGGATCATGTCCTTTCTTGTTTCTAGTGCATAAACATATCTCTTTTATAACTTCGACTTCCTTCTCAACATGTTTCTTATTTAACAAGGATTATTGGCCTATGTGATACAAGAGCATCATTATCAGCATTAAAGAGGCCATGTGGAGGACAACTCAACACCCAACGTGCAGATTTGAAGTTGTTTTTTAATTCCAGGGAGGAGTGTGTCTTTATGTTTTGAAAGGATTGTATTTAAGGATTTTAAATGTTTTGAGGCTTGAGCTATCACATAAGGCCCCCGGGGAATGTAATCATTTTAATTAGCAAACAAGGTTGTACAAATACTGAGTAACGACTCATATATGAATGTAATTTCCATTCAATGTAATAGTCCATAGTAGATGAATGTAATAACTATGATAGGATAGCTCTAAGGTATTCTAGAGGGAAGTCTCGAGTAGGCCCTCATTGTATAAATATATGTATTGTATGCCCAAATGATGTTTTTGAATATTGTAGTTGTTGATGAATGTTATTGTTGTCGAGAGAAGTTGTTGAAGCTTATGAGGAGTTGCAAAGAACTGTATGAGTCCATGTACATATTTTACTAAATGAATACAAGTAGAGAGGTTTGATTCCAATTGTATGGTGTTGTGTTCATATGAGTTATTTGAGTACATGTGATGTTTCTTTATGCTCTCTATGTTTTATTTGTTTATGTATATTTTATGCATGAATATGTTTTTCATGGTTAAGTGTGGAAACCGTTGATGTTTCTGTAAGTTTCATTTGTTTTCTTTTTTGATATTCCTGGTGTAAGGAGTGCATAGTTCCCGCAAGGAGTGCACAATTCCTGCAAGGAGTTCGTAGGCCGATTCGATATAGACTCAGAAGCTCAGAAGAGATAATGTGAATTTTATAGTGTGTTGAGTGCTCAACACACCCTAAAAGCGTTTATGAAATTTTGTCTCTTTTGGGTACCACTTGTTTTCTTCTGTTTTTCTTTCTGAATTGAGTCCATTTTGGAGGGATTGCTAATTTTGTTCTCATGTCTCTTCATCGATAAAATTAGATTTGTTTGAACCTATTAATATGAAACCTTTGTTTCTAAAGGAACTAGGCATTCTAACTAAGAATCTGTAGCTAAAATTGTGACTAGTGCGTTTATGTTTGGCATCGGAAAAATCGGAGTAGATAAAATGACCACATAGTAACAATAATCATTGATCCATCATTGGCATTGGTAAAAGGCGGAGTAAATTTGCGCTAGTTGTTTGCAAAGAAGATTCAGGAGTTAGCCGATTTCCCATTGGTGTCATCAAAATACGAGAGGTCAAAACATTGACATGGGCCATGATGAACCCCTGATAGTTGATTACATAGGTGTTTTTTTAGGGTCGATGAAATGTCAAAGGGTTAAATCATTGAAAATTTCTGTGGTGACACATCTCTGATCGTCGATCCTCATTGCACTTTCAGCATCGAAAAATTTTGAGGGGGTTAATCCGAGAATGCTTGTTTAAAATTTTTGTCGATCGTTGATCCTTGATACTTTTCGACATCGGCAGGGTAGGACCTGTTGTTAAAATGCTTAACTGATGAAAGTCCCTGATTCTGAATAACATGGTTAAATGAAGATGCCAATCTCAAGCACCATGTATCTTTTCCACGTAGGCATTTCATACAATGCATTTTCATCCTGAGTCACCTTAGGTTTCCCTATGTCCTAGTCACACTTCCAAGTGAGTTTTTCCATGTCATCATTGTATGGCAAGATGGATCGGGGTCGGAGTTTTTTTTTCGAGAGATATCAATGAATATGGTCTAATGAAAATCCTTGACTCTTGATTCACCCACTAATTTAGTGGAATGATGGGACGTTTTCATCACACAATAAGATTGGATTCTTCCATTTAATAGGTCAGTTAATTTTTTTCTCTACATATGTTGCTACCCCATGCGATGATTGAACAAAGAGAATTTGCAATCGTTGATAGACCACATTATAGCCTGCACCTGCACCACTAGCCTACGACTGCATTTAATATTGAACATAATGAAGATCTGGCGATGAATTTTGTAGAACTGCACTCATACCTTGAATTGAATAACTGATGTGACAAGGTAAGTATCATCTCTGTTTAAATCACCAAAATAGATTCAAACACCTCCATTCTGCACACAAGTTTCCATTTCCAGAGCATTCGAAGAAGTGAAGAGAGTGTCTCAAGAGTTGTATTTGATTCTCAATCTTTCAAAAAACCAGGTTCAACTAGCACGAAGAAGAGGGAAATATGCCTCTAAGGAAGCCAATAACCTGATGCTCATCTAGGGAACCAAAATTAAAGGAGGAGAATATTTGTGAAGGGTCTTCTCTTGGCATTGCAAGGAAACTGAAATATGCTCCCAAGGTGGAACCAACCATTAAAACTTCAACCAAGAAAAAATTTATTCAACCCCTCGCTTTTGGTGATACTGAAGCAACCACTAGATCAAAAATAATTCTCCCACAGTGGGGAGATTTATTCAACAGAATCAACCGGGAATATTACTGGGAGTTCATCCTGAATATCTGGGAGTTCATTACTGGGAGTTCATCGACAACTAGTTTTTCCTGAATATCTGGTGGTCGTGCTTGCATCTGGTAGCCTGATGAACTCCAGTCTTCCCATGCATAGAGACCTAGAGTTAGTTAATTTATCACACAGATGTGCATAAACGCTTGATCAACGATGAGAATGGTAGATGTGTCAGAGTTTTTATCTCGACAAAGGTCTAGAAGTACTACAAAATTAGGGACTTAGAGGAGTGGTTGAACACAGACTTCATGGTGAAGTTCTACGAATTTCATGACACTAGCCAGTTAATGTCTTCTTGGTGGAAGGAAGACAAGAAAATTTTGAACCAGAGCAATGAATGACATGGGATAGTGAACCTGAGGGAGCCATATATCTACTTGATGGCTCTAATCTTCTGATTATATGGAGAAAAGGACTGCGCCAAGTTCTCAGAGGCGTGGATTCCCCTAGCATACACTGTGGCAATTTCTTGGGGTATATTCAAGTGGGGAGAAATTATATCCAAGAAATTGAGCACTAGTATACTGCAGGCCCAGTCACCTAAGGAGGAAGAAGCACCCAATTTTCACATGGCCTCGTATCTACTAGATATAATCTGCATGAGGAATGTCTTCATCGGTATGAATTTGAGTTGGCACATCGTAGAGATACCTGTACATGAATTTGAGCCATGTCCTTCCTTGTGTATATTTTATGATTCCAAGGAAAGAAAACTCGATGGTATTTTCATATTTCGAGAGTCTGAAAATATTTGATAAAGAAGACTCCAAATGGAATTTTTGATGAAATTAGTCTCTAGGGCTTGGAAAAGTATAAAATGATACCTAGGAGAACTCCTCTAATCATGCTTGACTAGACTATTCTTTTTTTGTAAATAGTTTGATGAGAATAAAAAAACAGATAAACTATCGCTCAACAAATGTGCTTTCTAATTCACTTTAACAAGTGTGAAAGACAACAAGATCGCTCGACAATATTTTTGTTTTTGAGTTCAAAAAGAGTTTAAAGAATTCTCTGTAATGAGTTCATTTTTTTGTAAAGTAGTGATTTCAAATATGAAATAGAGATAAACCAAACATTAAAAGACGCCCTTTCTAACCCTTTTAATGAGTGTGAAAGGAGACAAGTTCACTCGATAATATTTTCATGTTTAGGGAGTCTGAAAAGAGCTTAAAGGAGACTCCAAAGAGTTCATTTTTCGTATAACTTTTACGATTTAAAAAGAGAGATAAAAGTATACTCCGTCACCTATTCTCATGTATTCACAATCATGAGAAATAACAAAAACTGATCTTAGTAACTTATTCTCATGTATTAATGAGCATGAGAAAGAACAAAGAATAAGCTCGTTCTAGAAAACACTACTATGTCATGATGGGAATGAACCCCAAGTGAGGATAACTCCTAGCAGCTTGTCTCTCTAGAGGTGTTTTTCCCCGACCCAGATAGGTGTATGGTTACTAATGGGAAAATTTTCACTAGGCAGAGGAAAAGAAGGTTCAAGTACTCGATCCAGAGTGAGACTCGATTTGAAGGGAGGGGGGCTTGTTTCATGTTTTAACGGGCTTGACAGAGACAATGAGCTATGCTCGTCACGACCATGTATTACCAAAGGATCAGATGATTCTAAGAATTGTTGCACCTAAGTTGAAATCATATTTAATGTGGAAACCTGTGGGATGATGGGAGCAGGTAAAGGAAAAACCCCCATGAGTGAGGAATCCTTGAGGAGACCTACTCCTACACTCTCAATACTAGACCGTCCTAGAAAATGGACATCATTCACCATTGCATTGTGGAGATATGGAGTTATATAATCTAGTTGGTCGTCAGTGATAAATTTTCCTTGATGAGGAAATCGTAAAACATGAAATATTGTATATGTGATGATAGTTATCACATAGAACCAACTACAACCAAGTAACAAATTGTAATCCAAGGGTGCATCAACTACTTATATATTGACCGAAACAATCTTACCCTTCAATGTCATAGCGAAAGATTGCAAAAGTACATGAGGCTAGAAACCCTGGGGGAGAGACCATCCCCTTGACACAGTGTTAGAGGGGAGACCAAGTCACTCTGTATTCCCTTCTAGGGGAGCTACCATAATCAAATAGATCTAGGACAGAGTGAAAAAGGCCAAAATGTCAGGGTTTAAAGCTGTCTTCTTCTTCTTGATTCTCAAGGGGATGTAATGGATCATTCATGCAAGGTGTTGAGGTGGAAACACTTAGGAAAACTGTGACAAATAAGGTACAACACTTAGTATAATGGACCATGGAATTTGTGACATTAACGTCACTGAGTAAAGTGAAGTGCAACACTTAGCAAGGTGAAGTGAAACACTTTACGACACTTAGCAAAGGGTGAAAAAATGGTGTATACCAAGAAGGTGATTGGAACTAAGTGCCAAACTCAAACCAGTCTCCCTGAGTTGGATGAAGAAGGTTCCATCTAGTTGTAGTCACAAGAAGTCTTGGACCAGTGAGAGCATCGCCTCCGTCAACGCATCACCGAGGAAGTTTTATTCTAGTGGAAAGATAAAACTCCATAAGATGCCACCTAGGAGACGACCACTATTCTACAACAATTTCCTCATCACAAGCCTTGAGGACAAGGTTTTTCTTCAAGGGGGAGGGCATGTTAGGGACCTAACCTCCCTAACCCCTCACATAGGTAGAATAATATATTTCTATGTAATAAAGGCTAATATTAATAAGGCCTAGAAATGAGGAAGAATAAGTCAAATGTATGAAGACCTAATAAAATATTCCTCTTCTAGAAGGATCTTCCTCTAGATTGTTCTTTTGGGTAGACAGATTTAGTATAAATAGGAGTAGAGGGTATGAGAAGTTTTGTCTTGACAATTATTGTAATAAAGTGCTGCTCTACTAGAGGTTTCCCCCTTGAAGAGGAAAGTGAACATTGTTTCCTATCAATAGAGGTATTATTTTGGTGTTGCGGTTTCATCTATTGTGTTGTTTCTTTGTTATTCTCTGCAATATTTATGTTTTTAGATATTGTAATAGATCTGGTACCTTACGGAGATACACATCACCTCCTTTATCTGTAGTAGTATTTCTCTCAGTCAACTACTTCTCATCGAATCTCATACTAACTTCTATCACCTTCGACTTGTAGCCCTTTTTGTAATTCCCATCTTTACCACTTTTCCAACATCTTCTTGTTGACTGAACTGGGGATTTGAATATACCCTTTGACTTAGAATTTCTACCGGAGAATTTTCCTTTATCTCTATCAACTACTTGACCTCTCACCATTAAAGCATATTTTTTAGATCCATCCATGTTCTTCCATCTCATTTCTTCTAACAATATAGATGCAACCATAACTTATAGAACTAACGTGGTTGAATTACTCCCTATAGCCAAAACTAAGCTATCTCAGGAGTTTGGAAAAGAACATAATAGACTAATACATTTATCCTCCTCAGTGATGTTGATATCCATAGAAAATAACTGACTTACTAACATATTGAATGCACTCAAATGCTCAGTTACCAAACTATAATCAATCATCCTTAGAAGATATAGCTTCTTTATAAGGAATAACTTGTTTACCATGGACTTTGATTGGTACAAGATCCCCAACTTGTCCCATAGTTTCTTGGCTGAGTCTTGACATGAGACATTCAACAACACCAAATATGCAAGATGCAGTTGAATTGTACTCCTTTCCCTTCTTTTGAGTTTCTCCCATTATTCCCTCAGAAAACATGTCAGAATGGTACTTGGATAGGTTGATGCCCATTGTTCTTGATATAAAAGGATATATTCAATTATAATCTTCCAAAGATCAAAATTCTAGCCAATGAATTTTTCAATCTCTATTCTCAAACTACTTTCCATTGTTTTAAGCACAACTTTAAACATGTCTCACTTATGACTCTTACTAGACCTAGGGTTTGGCTCAGATCCAATATTTTCAAGACAATATCTGATACCACATGTTACAAAACATGTTTCCATGCTAAACCTAACAGAAGAGATGAAGACAGATTTAAGCTAGAAAATAAATGACAAAGAAATCACATAGTACACAGAGATTTTAACCTGGAAACCCAAATGGGAAAACCAACATTCCTTGATCATATTTATTTCTTGTTGTCTTATTCATTCATAACAAAAGGTTACATGCCTAAACTTGTTCTATGTCTCCTACTTAGAAAAGAACAACCTTGCAACCAATTTGGCTTACATCTACATGACTAGAAACCTATAATCGATTGATCTAAAGATTAGCTTTTATAGTATTATAACATGCCTTATTTATAAGATTTACAGTAGGAAAGACCATAAATAAAGGTGCCCAAAAATGGTTACATATACACCTAGATAATTAGCTACAAATCCCACATATCTCATGATTCTAATATAGTCAAATACCGGCCATATTACCAGTCGACCTCCATTCAGTCTTCAATTGGTTTCCACATGACCTCTTTTCAGTTGACCTCTTTGAATTTCTATAGATCACTTCCACTTCGACTTTGCTTGGTTGATCACTTCAACTTTCAAATTTCACACCCATTCGATCCACATTGACTAGACTTTCACTGCAAAGAATATAACAACCCAACATCATTAATGGATTTGTTCCTATTATAGCCTCTTCTCCTTGATGGAATACAATAGATATTCAAAAAAACAAGAGATAGGAATATATCTATTATACCAAGCTATATGCATGGTAACAAGTGATTCAACCACCTCAATATAGTCAAAAGGACATACATAGAAACATGACCTGCCATTGCTACTTCTAATCCTCACCCTCTGAAGTTGAGTCCACATAAATGTAGAATGGGGGAGTGGTTGTGCCTACTTTTTCACTGGCTCTAGCTAACTAATCCTCTGTTATAGGTGTCTATGTTATAGCAATATTTTCCCCACCATTTATATCTTGCATGGAGGGCCTTTTTCCATTTCGCTACGCAGACTTGTCATCCCTTTTTTATGAATCCAGAGCCAAAATACACATTTTTCCACATATATGTGCCCTATCTCCTATACAACATGTGTATGCGCAGACTGTTGCACTACAACCCACGTACATCATGATTTGTGATAGAAAATACAAAATAGAGTCGGGTTTCCATGTCACAATAGGAGATCTCTGATCCTTGACCTTCCACATACTCGAAACATTCTGACTCGGCCCTTCAGTTTCATTTTGAAGACTATAAAAGCACAATTCCGAGCTATGGAAAAGAAGAGAAAGCATTCAACTTTGAGAGCAAAGTTACTCTGGAGAAATTATTTCATATTGAGTCTGCATCCCTTTGTCACTCAAGTCTGGACACAGTGTTTAGCCCCCAATCTCTTTCCCTATTGGTGAGAGAACCCTCATTGTCTCTCTCCTATGAGATTTCCTTTGGTGGAGGATTGAAGTGGTGGAGACCCAGTTGGAAGGAACTTGGTTCCTTGGTTTCGAACCGTGCCGACATAGAAGTCTGTAATGTTGTCACTTCTACTGATCAATTATTAATAGAAATACTCCTTTTCTGTCCTATTGATATCGTGCAAATATATGATTATTATCCATGGGCATGTTTGTAATGTTTATTAATGGATTATGTTATCTAATGTGCTAACCCCTTTATACTATCACCATGTACTTTCTATGCTTGTTTGTTGAGAACTTATTGCAGGTATAAAGCTTTGGGTCGAAGTGCTCAATAGTGGACCATCATTGAACATTGGATCAAGGTAGGCTTCTTTCTTAGCTTTCACATTAGTTTATATAGAATACAATGGAATTGAGTTGATTTCTGCAGTCATACCTGTTTGTTGTGGTTTACCCTTGGCCATAGAGAGTTTTTTCCTCATTATAGAAATGGTGACTCCATTGGGGAGAGATATTCCTTCTAAGGGTTGAAGTATTTTTTCTTCTTGCATTTCTCTTTTTCCTTTGTGTTTCTTGTCTTATCACTGCTTGACAAATTTTGTTCACTCTGAGTATGAGTTTTCAGCCTTTTTTCCCTTGCCTGGCCTTGTTTTAAAGCCTGTACGCTCCTTTTTCTTTGACAGCCATGTATACACATGTGTTGCCTCACTGCAAGCTGCGTATATACGCATTGTTCTCCTGAAAAGTTGCGTATACCACTTTCCTTGCTTGTTTTCTTGGTTTAGTGACTGTTGGGTGTGATTTGATGTTTGTTGAGCCTTCTTGGGTCTCTATAGTGCCCGTTGAGCTTCTCTGGGTTGACAAGAAACCTGTTGGGAGTTGAATTTATGGGTGTAGTCTTTCTCATTGTTTTTCATTTTTTATTTGTCCTTGAAACCTGGGTTGTTTTCTTGGCTGCTTGGTATTCTGCTTGAGTTATTTTGTTTATACATAGTAGAATTTATATATCAGGTTTCTTTTCATTCCATGCATTTTCTCTTTAATATATTGAAAATACAAAAAAATAGGCATTTTGCATTGGTTAGCATTTTTTTCTTTGAACTTTTATCATTAGCTTAGTGCATTTAGCGAAAGATTTCATTTTACTTCTGAATTGCAGAGTTGAAATTGAAAATTGCATTGTTTTTATTAGCATATCATTCATTGAAAAGTTAAAGATAGACTTTGCATTATATTCATATTTATCTTCTTCCAGAGTCATAACATCATGAGTTTCGCTTCCATACCCTTTTGAGTAATCACCGCCAATAAAATTTACGCTTTAAACTAAAATTGATTAGTCACGATTTTATGTTTAGGGTGCACAAACTAGTCTAGGATTTAGTGCCTTGGAATAGGATTTTGCGAGTAAACTTCTCCAAGGAAATTAAATCAACATATGTGTTTGAGACAGGGAGTTGAGAAGTCCATTGTATAATTGGTAAGATCAGGAGGCTCCGCACACACCGGAGTTAATCACGAGGTCACACGAAGTTAGTTGAAGGGATAACCCCTGGATACTCATCTAGCATCAGAGATATTTTTGTGGATTTATTCGTATTTGGGGATCTTGCTATTACCCATACCTCTGTGAGAGGTGGTGATTTCAAGGTTTCAGGCTTTGCTACCCTACCCATATGGTGATCCGGACTTACGATTTCTCACTTGTGCATTGGTTATACAGTGGTTTATTAGTTTCTTGACTTAGGTATCTCATAGGTTACTTGCAGGGGTTATTCTACTTGTACCCTGGGTCAGATAGGGGTCAGACAATACACAACCTTTATGGAGGATTACCTCTCTGTGGGGATTTGACCGACTGGTTGTTAAGCCCATAAGGTCCCCTATAACTGATTTTGTTACCTCCAAACTTTAGTGGGGAGTCTCAGGTCCCTCTTGGACGAGGCATACCTTCTTTAGTGAGGGAGGCCACTCAGCCACTTAGCCCGTTTGCATGCATATTGTTCGTTTGAATTTTTGGTATGCTCTTTGACTACTAGTTGGCCTTAAGATATATTTTTATTTTGTAGAGTCATAAGTCATCGTGGATTTGGACCAGCTTATCCACCAGTCCCGTCGATTGTTACAGTTACCACTGGATTTCGGGTTCTTGCCTTCTAAAAGGCGTAGAGTTTTTGGAAGTGGTACACACACATCCACCTTTCAGACTTGTTGTTCCACAAGGATGAGTATTGAGTCTAGTCTTCAGAACACTAGGAGTTCTTTGACTCCCATACCCACTATAGTTAATGGCACCCCTTCGACTCCTGCAGTCGCTACAGTTGCAGTGTCAGAGGCTTATACCAGTACTATGGCTCGACTTGTAGTTAATGCTTCATCTCTTGCCTTGAAACCTTTTGGGGGTTTCGGTCACTCGTTGAGTTATAATGTACAGTCCATCCCTGTGGCTTCTAGTTCATTTTCTTATGGTATGCCTAACTTCACTTCGCAGTTTTTGACTGCCATCCTAGCTGCTGGCACTAACACTAGCCTTGGACTTGGGGGAACTACACCTCCTTACACTCCTTTCCCATTTGGTGGTTCTCATATCCCCCAAACGAATCCTAATGTAGGAAGTGTCCCTTTTCTTAACCCCAGGTCTAATCCTTCTATGGTTGGATGGAACAACCCAGCTGGCAGACAAGTTCCACCCTATATCCCTACCTCTTCGATGTCGATTCCGACCAATACTTTTGGCATGAAGAATCCACTTCAATCCTCCGGGTTCCCACATGGAGGAGGTCAGTCTTACACTTTGGGCAACCCCCAACCTGGATCCAATTCAGCTGGGGGCAATTTTCACAATCCTTATCAGAACATTCCTGTTGGAATGATGCCCAACCCACCCTATACGAATTATCCTGGAGGAGGGCCTTATAATTTCGGAAAGGGCTTTGGTTCTTACCAGAATCCTGGGTGGAATGAAGTTCCCAACACACAATATTTCGTGGGAGGATGGGGCCAGATTTCGCAACCCCATCTCCCTTTTCTGGCCACGCTCAATCTGCCAAACTTGTCTAAGTTAATGAACGACCCGGTGAGTCATGATCCCACATGGCCCCCCATCCCCACCAAACTTCCTTCAGACATTCCAAAGTTTGAGGGTAAGAATGGAGAGGACCCTGGTGAACACGTTACTACCTTTCATCTTTGGTTCTCATCGAATTCCTTGAACCATGATTCTATTAGATTACGATTGTTTCAATGCACTCTCATTGGAGTTTCTTTGCAATGGTACATTGATCTACCTAGGGGGACATATGGGTCATTTAATCAGTTGGTGGTGACATTTCTCAACCACTTTCAATTGCCCATTTGTTATGATGTTGGCCTCGAACTTTTGTCGACTTTATGCCAGGACACCACCACTCACATCTCAGATCATATCTAGGAGTGGCGTAGACAGAGACGGTTGATTAAGATTCCTATACCCCCGGACTTTCTACTAGAATGGTTCCTAAAGCCTTTGCACCCTCATATATCTAAGGACGTTTCTACTTCTAGGGTCTCCAATGAGGAAGAAGCTATCTTTAGAGCCTAGCAGTTAGATTTAATATATGTTCATTCTGGGATGTTATATCACCTTCTTCCAAAAGCACCGGGGTCAAATTAGGATCCTAGGAAAAAACCCAGACCTCATGCCAATGGCATTGTAGGGTCCACCAATGTAAATTCCATAGACTCAGTGACAAAGTATGTCGGAGGATGAGCTTCATCTTCATCCTCCAAACCCACTTAGTCGACGGATGTGCATTCCATTCAATCATCGAAAAAACCAAATGGTGACTAGCAACCATATGGGAATAAAAGGAAAGGTCGAAACAATTGTAAGGGTGGGAAAAATGGTAACAAGCCCAAGGAAAAATATAATAATGGGAAGTAGAATGATAATGCTGGAGAGGGAAAGAAAGAGAAACGTAAGGTGAAGTTTCCTTGTAAACTTTGTACCGATGACCACCTTACACATTTATGCTGCAAGGCTTTTAAATCTATCGCTCGTTGTGTTGACAAATCCATTTCCTCACAACCAACACTTGGCTAAGATATCTTCGAACACCGAAAATGCACCCAGTGGAAGTCAAAACCCATCGTTGCAATATGGCAACCATGTTTGTATCAATATGGTCGACACGAAAATTGATATAGCCACCCTCTCTCGAGATTATAGCTCTTCAAAAGCTAGTACCGGTCTTGAAGCTCCTCCTCCCTCTCCGGAGACAAACCTACAGATTGAGAAACTAGAGCCACCACCTCATATTCTGAAAGGAGTACTCAAGCGCTCTACTCACAACCCTAATGCTAGAGCTTCCCATAACTACTCAATTGTTGAGGATCTGGGCCAAACCCCTTGTGCGATGTCGGCTTTGGAGGTACTCCATACATGTCCATAACAAAGAAATGCCTTACTCTATGCCTTAGGATCTCTAGAACCTAGTGGATTGAAGGTTATCAAGTTTGACATCATGGATGTGAAGCCTCGCTTACCCTACCATGTGGCTTTCCAAATCCATGTGGAGTATTCCAAATATACTATCAAACGAGCAGTTGTTGATGAAGGTGTTGCCACCAGCATGATGTCCCTGGTCTGTTGGAAATCTCTCGGTTCTCCGACCCTTTCCAAGTCGTCGAACATGTTGACTGCATTTGACGGTCATTCCTTCCACCCTCACAGTATTCTCCCTGCCTTTCTAGTCCAGTTAGGTGGGAAGACGGTAGAGGTGGAGGTAGAGGTAGTTGATGCACCTCTTGATTATAACCTGTTACTAGGTCGCAATTGGACCTATGTTATGGTCGATGTCATATCGTCCATATTCCGTACACTTTGTTTTCCTCATCAAGGTGAGATCATGAATATAGACCAGTTAGCCTTTGTGTACTCTAGTCCTAATGCATATGTTGGACCATTGTTACACATAAAAATTACTCACTTCGATAGTGTCGCAAGTTTCGTCATTACAAGTGTCGCAAGTGTCGCAAATGTCAGAAAAATCATACTGCCATAATTCATATGTTGTGCTTATAATGACATCGAAAGGACACTTGAAACACCTCAAACATTTGATTTGGAAGAAGAGGAATGGGTTAACAGGGTTATGAACCTCTTGCCATTTGAAAGAACCACTAAAAATTGAGTTTTAGAGGAGAACGCTC
Source organism: Picea engelmannii (assembly GCA_009831015.1). Lineage (NCBI taxonomy): Eukaryota > Viridiplantae > Streptophyta > Pinopsida > Pinales > Pinaceae > Picea > Picea engelmannii. Next base: position 31,288 of record ML843425.1, read on the forward strand.
CCCTATACCACTGTCAGGAGTGTTGGCGCTCCTCTATACACTCTTAGGGAGTGTTATAACACTCTGTCTACCCTTTTTGAGGAGCGTTGCTACTGTTAGGAGTGATGGCACCCCCCTATGCATTGTTAGGGAGCGTTATAGTGCTCTAATGCCCCTTTTGGGGGAGCGCTACCTATTTTGGACAAAAATTGGTTTGTTGAGAAGAATGAGGAAAATATCTCTTCAATCTCTGAAGGTGGTTGGATTTGAATCCTTGGTCAAGCCATGATCTTAGGAAAGATCCCTAACTAAAGGAGGAAAATCCTCAACTTACCCCAAAGATATCTCAAGTGGTTGGGCCTCTCTAAACCTATATAAGAAGGCCCTCTCATGGTGAAAAAAAGAAAGGATTGGAGGCATGAAACCTATGATCTCATAGGAAACACACAGTGAAGTGGAGGAGAATAATCAGTGAAGTTATTGTCATTCTGATCGTGGGTATTTTGAGAAAGGGTTAGACAAGGAGGACTTGATGAAGCTGTTGCACTCGCATCTACAGTTGTAAGTTTCCTTCGTTGTTGTTCTCATCAATATAATATGCTTGGCCTGTTTCTTTCTAGTTTGTGCTTAATCTCGCATAAACTTGTCTCTAATAGATATATCTGTTTCAAACTAATCTCAATAGAGTAGGAAGTTGGTTATGTCTTTGTTTGTCTACATGGATTATCAAGGAGCGCAAGATTGGAGCTCAACTTGGACTATGTAGGGACAAACACTGATAAAAGGTACTTCTTTTCTCCTTCTCCTCGCACATTAGTTTATCTAGATCTAAAAGGAAGTCAGTGACCATGATAAGCATATTTTGTCTTAAGAGTTAAGAGTCTAGCTCTCAAGAGGATATCTACCTGTCCGCAGGGAGATTTTCCTTCAACAACCATCGATCCCTGTGATCGACAATTATCAGCCGAAAACTGAGAATATCGGCATCGAAATGTATTCTTCCCTCATGGGTACCTTTGAATTCTCAACACCGATTCACCATGTTTACACCATGTCTAGTAGGCCTTCTTTAGCAGGGAGGTCCATTCCTTTCCACACTTCCTATCTTAGTGATCCATGGGCCTCACCTTCTCCTACTTCATCAAGTGAAGGTCAATTGCATGCTTGCATGGCTATGCCACTATCGGCAGTGGAGGTTGTGTATCAAGTTGTTCTTAACTCTTCTGTCGATCCTGATCATGTTACCTCGCAAATGGATGAGGAGGATCCTATTCTTAGGCCTGTATGGGCCACCTCATTGTCTTGTTCGCATGATTTCTTGGATGAGACTTTGCCTTCGGATGAAGCCATCCTCAAAGCCATAAATGGTTCCAAGAGACCTTGGGATGATATGCATCATTGATCTTATTTTCTGCCAAGTCTTGAAAGAATCGAGCAAGATGACTTTCAGTCTACCTTGAGTGAGATAGTCGATCACACTATAGTTCTACTTGATACACACGGCATTTACGCCGAAGGAAATATGGCGAGTATTTCTCCTACCATCTTGATCGATATCTCATGTACCCCTGGCAAGATTGAGAATGTAAATATAGGTGTGGATTGTTTTCCAGAAGAAATTCTGATCTACACCGAACTCTTCAAAGAATTTCGAGATGTATTTGCTTGGTCATATGAAGAGATTCCAGGGATCAACCCTCGTATTCTCAAACATGAGATTAGATCTTATCCGGATGCTAAACCTGTTCGACAATGTCTTAGAGCTTTAAATCCTATGAAGGCCCTTGCTATTAAGGTAGAGGTGGAGAAGCTACTTAACGTTGGCTTCATCTACCTGGTTCCCTTGACCGAATGGGTATCCAACCCCATTCCTGTGAATAAAAATAAAGGAACCATCCATGTGTGTATGGAATTTCGCGACCTGAACAAGGCTTGTCCTAAAGATAACTTCCCCATGCCTTTCATTGATCAGATTCTCGATGAGTGTGTGGGAAGCGAGATATTTTCTTTATGGATGGTTTCAGGCTATAACCAAATCCAGATCAAACCTAAGGACCAACACAAGACAAAATTTATATGTCCTTGGGTACTTTTTCATATCGGAAAATCCCTTTCAGCCTTAAAAACGCCAGAGAAACCTTCCAATTTTCCATGACTTATGCTTTTCACAATCTCAAGAACATAGTTGAAGCCTACCTTGATGATATTGTTGCTCTCTCTCGCAAGAGAGTGGATCATCTTATACACCTTTGGCTAGTTTTTGAAATATGTCGTTACTATAGAATCTGGTTAAACCCTCACAAATGCATATTTTACATTAAGTCTGGTCATCTCTTAGGATTTTTAGTTTCTGAGACCGAGATCATGGTATATCCTCTTAAGGTTGAGGCAATACTTCAGTTGCCTCCCCCGCACATGATTAGACAACTTCAAGGTTTACAGGGGAAAGATAACTTTCTACGTCGGTTCATAGTGAATTATGCCAATATCACTAATGGTTTCATGCGCCTCTTGAAGAAGGACACACCTTTTATCTGGAATGAGCGAGCCCAGGAGTCTTTCGACGCTTTGAAGAAAGCCTTGGTATCGGCCCCTTTGTTGAAATCCCCTGATTACAGTAGAGATTACTTATTGTATATTTTCGCATTTGCAGAGACGATTCGTATGGTTCTAGTTCAGGTGGATGATGAGCTCCATGAACACGTCATCTACTATCTTAGTCAAAATTTAGTCAGTCCTGAGCTTAATTACTCTCACGTTGAAAAGCTAGCTTTGGCTGCCATTCACGTAGTCCAACGTTTACATCACTATATATTTCTTTGCAAGACTATAGTGGTTGCTAATGTCAATCCATTTCAATACGTCCTTACCAGGTGTATCATAGGGGGGAAATATAATAAATGGATTTACATCTTACAAGAGCTTGATCTCGACTTTGCTTCGGCCAAGTCCAAGAAATCGCTAGTTTTTGCAGAATTGATATCCTATTTTCCACGATTAGACGAGGATGTTTTCCATGTTGATTCGTTTGCGTATGAACACATTTTCCGTGTCTCGTCGTCCGACCCCTGGTATGGAGACATTGTTTTATATTTTCAAACCTTGAAGTTCGCTCAACATCTCTCACGAGATGAACGACAATGTGTTAGATACCAAGCCAAAAAGTATACCATCGTCAACGACACTTTGTATCAATGAGGAGTAGATTATGTCTTGCATCGTTTCTTAACTCACGAGGAAGCCGAGTCAGTCCTAGATGATTGCCACAAAGGGGCTTGTGGTGGTCACCTATCTGAGCTTGTGACAGACCAAAAAATCCTGTGAGCCAGTTATTTCTGGCCTACTATCTTTAAAGATTGTATCAAAGCAATTAAGAAGTGTCACCCCTATCAGGTTTTCACTCAAAAATGCACTCACATCCAGTCCTCCTTCACCTAGTCATTACCGTCGGTCCCTTCACCAAGTGGGGGGTAGATTTCGTCGATTGCAACCCAACTTTGGTTGGGGGGCATCAACACGTTATTGTGTCCGTCGACTACTTTAATATGTGGGTTGAGGCCATGCTTACCATAAAATCCGATGGGAAGATTGTAGCCTTCTTCATGTTCAACCAAATTATCACCCGGTTCAGTATCTCGAGTGAGATTGTCACTGATCATGGTAGTCACTTTCAAAATGAAATGATGGTAGAACTAGCATCTAAGCTGGGGTTTAGACACAGTCATTCATCCCCTTATTACCCCCAGGAAAATGGGCAAGTAGAGGCTGTCAACAAGTCTCTCAAGACCATTTTGCAAAAAATTGTCAGTCGGAGTAATTCCAATTGGCACATCATGCTATATCCCGTGATTTGGGCATACCGAACCTCGGTTAAGATTGCCACTAGTTTTTCCCCTTTTCAATTAGTGCATGGTGTGGAATCGATCCTTCTTATTGAATGTGAAATCCCTTCTCTCAATTTGGCAGTCGAGATCCTACCTGACACTTCAGACTTAGAGAAACGCCTTGTGCACCTAGAGAGTCTTGACAAGCAACGTCGGGATGCCTTTACGGTTATCGAGGCAAACACGAAACGTGTCAAGGTTCGGTACGACAAGTTTGTCTGTCCCTGGTTGTATGATGAGGGTGACTTGGTCCTCTTGTATGAACAAGCCAAAGAACCACTAGGGGCAGGCAATTTTAAATCCATGTGGCATGGTCCTTACATCGTAAGATGTGTTCTAGAAAAAAGCGCCTACGAGTTAGAAGATTATGAAGGGAATAAATTGGCTGAGGCCATAAATGGGCTCTACTTGAAAAGGTAATATGCTTGAGCCCTAAGATTGGGCGAAACTCTTTGTATACTAATGTAAATTTAATGTATATACATGTCTTTCCCCCTTTTTTCTTTTGTCTTTAGATTGCTTATCGAGTTTTCCCTTTGTTGGCAGATGTCAACGGAGTCTTCGGTCTACCTAGGATTCACAGACAGAGCTAGTCATCATACACAGAAATTAGCTTCCGCCGCTTGGGTGGTTTACTCACCCAAGGGTATGCTAGTGTCTTCAGGTGGCATATGCCTAGGGCCATCCACGAATAATGTGGTCAAGTATAGCGTCATCATAGAACTTTTGTGCGATGCTATCTCGCATGGTATTCTCTCTTTAGAATTTTTCCTGGATTCCTAGTTAGTAGTATATCAGTTGAACGGTCGTTATCGCGTGCGTGATCCTACTTTACTCTGTCGATTCCTGCGGGTACGTCTTTTAGAACGACAATTTGATTTATTACATATTATCACATTCCTAGGATTTCTAATCATGTATTTGATGCCTATGCTAATTATGTTTTAGATTGGCATTTGTCACATTGATAAAGAAAAGATAACCATTAAATCAATGTACACATTGTAAGATATAAGTAAATCCGAAGATCCCTTTTTATATATTTCAAAAAATGGTGTTTATATTACAAAATTTGGGCTAAAACCATCAATGCACATATACATCCGGTATACATATCCCACAACATCTACGCCTGTGGTGCCAGAAGAGTCGTGCCCATGCTCTAGGTGCACCAACCACCTGTCTCTGCATGGTTTCAATTAGATCCTCTACCTAAACCATAGGAATCCTCTGTGTCAAATGTGTTGGATTACTGAGAGGGAGGGTGTATCAGTAATAGAGAAATTTAATCCTTTTTAATCATATAATCCAAGTGTTATATCAATGAAGCATTATCATCCAATAAATGTAGACTAAATAAGCAATGAAAAAATGAACAAACATACACATACACAGTATACCAGTGTTTTACGTGGAAACCCAAATTGGGAGAAAACCATGGAATGATTTTTCTTATATGTCTTGAAGAATTACATTCATTGGAAGCACCAACTTCCTTTGTTTTCCAACTGCAACTGGAAGGGGGCTCCAAACCCCTAGTTTCTCAGGCTACAACCCGAGGGAATCTCCAACTCCCCAATTCTCTGGCTACAACCAGAAGTAGGCTACAATCCCCTATGTTCTCTGGCTACAATCGGAAGGTGGATACAACCACATGTCCTTTCCCTATCCTGCCACCCTGAAGTAGAAGTAGAATGATGAAACCACTCTCAACCTGTCACTGTGAGATATACCGTTGTAAACCTGTACCAATAAATCTGAACCATGCATCAACCTGTACCTCAACCTGTAATCAACCTGTAACATAAACAAGTGAATCAACTGTTAATCCCTAATATTGGCTCATTATCCCTAAATTGGGTCATATTACATTAGTAATTTTATTTTATTTATGTTGGCTTTATTCCATTAGTTGTAATTATACCTCCTATTCTCCTATATATACCAAGGAGACATTTTCATTTGGAATCATCTTGGAATTGTACATTTATGTGGGCATAAGGAGGTTTCCCCCTTGAAGAGGCTTATTATCTGAATTTATCTCTTTTTCAAGGTGTTGATTACTTATTCTGAGGTTTTTCTATGCTATATTGATATTTGGTTCTTAATATATGGTATCAGAGCTCAAGGTCTTGGGGTTTCTCTTCTACATCTGAGACACCTTGGAATTTTCATTATAACTTGTTTTCTACAATGTTTCAGAAGGAAATTCTTGGAGGATATTTAGTAGATGGATCAAGGTACGTTGGGTTAAAATTTCAGCTCCCGAGGCCTTATAATTTCGGAGATACAGCCTGTGCAAGATAGGGTTCTGGAATCATCCTTAACTAAGTCATTGTGGAATTTTCACTATAATTTTTTTTTTGTAACTTTTCACACCTTGAAATCCGATGCATATTCACAGAAATTAGTAAGGTATCTGTGGTAAAATTTTTAGCTTATGGGTCATCTTACATTTGTAGATACACCATGTGGAAGATAGGGTATATGACTAGTCCTATTGACTAGTCTCAAGAAGGTGTTCCAGGTTAAAAAATCATAAATTCTTCCTAGGGTATCCAAATTGAGTGATACTAGTTTCATTGGATAGTGGATAGTCTGTAGTATTTCTAGTACGAGTTTCAGAATTTTATATCAATTATTTTGTGCGAGGCATGCTATACAAGTGACATCTCCCAGAAAGGAAAAAAATCAGCAAGTTGTGGGGAAGTTACCGTAAATTCCACTTGGCACATCCAATTTTGATCAGACTTGTGGCATTACAGAGAAGAAATATCAAATAACTGAAAAAATAAAGTTTCATACCTAGAAGGGTTGAAACTTTGGAGATACAACAGAAGAAATATTTTCTAGCAGAACCACCTCAAAATCAAGGTTCAAAAGTAATACTTGGCCAACATGCCACCCAAAAAGGGAACTTCTACACCAAATAAGCCTTCGGCTAATCCTACATGGACTCTTGATGAAGGTGAAGAAATCCGTAGGGACATAAATGATTTACAAAAGAAGACAGTAACAAAAGATGAACTACAAGAGATGATGGACGGTTTAAAAGGGGAGATCATGGAAGAATTGAAAAATTTCATAATAGAGAGGACACCTGAAAGTGAAAATGTATCCCATGAAATTCATGATGAGGACACAATGAAGGTGAATCAAGATTGGATAAATTCCAACTTTGGGTTGAAGACCAACCACGTTCCTAAGATCGATATGAGGAAGTTTGATGGTAAGGACACAATCACATGGATACTTTAGATGGAGCAATTCTTTGATCTACATAATGTGCCACATACAAAAAAGTTACGAATTTCTTCTTTATATTTAGAACCCAATCAATTTGTATGGTATCTATGGATTTTTTCTCGCAAATCACTCGTCACTTGGACAATTTTCACGGAAGAAATGATAGCACACTATGAGGATACAAGGAGCAATACCTTCTTTAGCCAATTGATAAATCTCAAGCAAAAGGGTTCAGTTACA